>VZSF01005229.1:118344-171456 GCA_013398295.1 Chionis minor | reverse complement strand
TTGACCTGCTTGCTGCACTCCTCCCGATGCATNGGGCAGAATAAAGGGGGAGGATGGCCTCCCTTGACCTGCTTGCTGCACTCCTCCCGATGCATCCCAGGATGCCATTTGCCTTCTTGGCCACAAGGGCACATTGTTGGCTCATGGTCATCCTGTTGTCCACCAGCACTCCCAGATCCCTCTCTGCAAAGCTTCTTTGCAGCAGGTCAGCCCCCAACCTGTACTGGTTCATGGGGTTATTCCTCCCCAGGTGCAGGACCCTACACTTGCCCTTGTTGAACATCATTAAGCTCCTCTCCACCCAACACTCTAGCTTGTCCACGTCTCACTGAATGGGGGCACAGCCTTCTGGTGCGTCAGCCACCCCTCCCAGTTTTGTGTCATCAGCAAACTGGCTGATGGTGCACTCTATGCCTTCATCCGGGTCACTGATGAATACATTGAACAGGACTGGACCCACTACTAACCCCTCAGGAACACAACTAANCCCATTCCAGTGCTCTGACACCCTCAAAGTCAAGAAGTTCCTCCTCATATTCAAATGGAACTTCCTATGTTCAAGTTTGTGCCTGTCACCTCTTGTCCTATCACTGAAAAAAAGACTCGTCCCCTCCTCCGAGCACCCTCCCTTTTATTTATAAGCATTCATAAGATCCCCCCTCAGTCTTCTCTTCTCTAGACTAAAAAGACCCAAATACCTCAGCCTTTCCTCATGAGAAAGATGCTCCAGCCCCCTAATCATCTTTCTGGCTCTTTGCTGCACCCTCTCCAGCAGTTTCCGGTCCTTCTTGAACTGGGGAGCCCAGAACTGGACACAGTATTCCAGATGTGGCCTCACCAGGGCAGAATAAAGGGGGAGGATGGCCTCCCTTGACCTGCTTGCTGCACTCCTCCCGATGCATCCCAGGATGCCATTTGCCTTCTTGGCCACAAGGGCACATTGTTGGCTCATGGTCATCCTGTTGTCCACCAGCACTCCCAGATCCCTCTCTGCAAAGCTTCTTTGCAGCAGGTCAGCCCCCAACCTGTACTGGTTCATGGGGTTATTCCTCCCCAGGTGCAGGACCCTACACTTGCCCTTGTTGAACATCATTAAGCTCCTCTCCACCCAACACTCTAGCTTGTCCACGTCTCACTGAATGGGGGCACAGCCTTCTGGTGCGTCAGCCACCCCTCCCAGTTTTGTGTCATCAGCAAACTGGCTGATGGTGCACTCTATGCCTTCATCCGGGTCACTGATGAATACATTGAACAGGACTGGACCCACTACTAACCCCTCAGGAACACAACTAATCACAGGCGTCCAACTAGACTCTGCCCCACTGATCATGACCCTCTGAGCTCTGCTTGCCAGACAGTTTTCAATCCATCTCACTGTCCATTCATCTAACCTGCACTTCCTAAGCTTGCCTATGAGGGTGCTGTGGGAGACGGGGTCAAAAGCCTTGCTGAAGTCAAGGTAGACAACATCCGCTACCCTCCCTTTATCTAACCAGCTAGTCACGCCATCATAGAAGGCTATCAGATTAGTCAGGCATGACTTCCCTTGGTGAATCCATATTCACTACTTCTGATAACCCTCTTTTCCTCCAGATGCTTGGAGATGATGCCCAGATGACATCCAGAACGAACTGTTCCATCATCTTTCCAGGGACAGAGGTGACGCTGACTGGCCTGTAGTTTCCCAGGTCTTCCTTCTTGCTCCTTTTGAAGACTGGAGTGGCATTGGGTTTCCTCCAGTCCTCAGGCACCTTGCCTGTTCTCCAGGACCTTTCAAAGATGATGGAAAGCAATCCAGTGATAACTTCTGCCAGCTCCCTCAGTACTTGTAGATGCATCCCATCAGGACCTAATGGACTTGTGGATGTCCCGTTTACTTAAATGATCTCTAACTTGATCCTTCTCAACCAAGGGAGAGTCTTCCTTCCTCCAAGGTTGATGTGTTCAGATTGCCTGTGCAAGCATTACCTCAATGGTTAACTGTAATTAGAAATCAAAGTTGTGCAGGGTGAAGGATGTGCCTGAATGAAGATCAGGAAATGACAATTTGTTCCCACTTTTAGCATATTCATAGATGTGATTGTTCACAATGATGTCATAGATGTCATTCGCTCTCTTCAACTACCTGAAAGGAGGTTATAGAGAAGCGGGGGTCGCTCTCTTCTCCCAAGTAACAACTGATAGGACAAGAGGAAAGTTGCACCAGGGGAGGTTTAGATTCGATATTAGGAAAAACTTCTTCACCAAAAGGGTCATCAAACATTGGAACAAGCTACCCAGGGAAGTGGTAGAATCTCCATTCCTGGAGGTCTTTGAAAGACAGGTAGACGTGGTGCTGAGGGCCATGGTTTAGTGGTGGTTTTGGCAGTGTTAGGTTTATAGTTGGACTCTTCCAAACTAGGTGATTATATGATTCTATAAGAGTCATTTAGTGGTATTTGTTATTACATCAAGTGAACTGTATGATAAAGACTTACTATGTCTAAATACATTACCTGCTCGGCTTTTCAGCATGTCTCTATCACTTCCCTAACAGTATTATCAGTCTCAACTGGAGGAGACTGACAGCAACAAAGTGCTTCTTGACTCTCTGCTAAAATGAAATTAAAATACATGTGTATCGAGTGGTTTGGGAAAACAAGAAATAATCCATCATAAAGATTTATTTCAGTTATTTTTTTAAAAAAAAGTTTGTTTTGAGATTTACCTTTCAATTTGAAATATTTATAGGCATAAAATAGTTGACATTTCAAACCAGCATTGTATTTTATAATGGAGAACCTTAACTGTCTATATTCTTGAAAATAAATTATGATTTAAAAAAAAAAAATCAGGAGGTTTTAAAAAATCATTCATTTCACCCAAACAATTACAATTTTTTCAAAATACATTAAAATTAGGTTTTGACCATGGTATTGGGAAATAACAAAAGACTGCCTTTGATGACACCTGTAAAATTTTTTTTTACATCCTTCAATGCAAAAATAAAATAATCTGCTGTCATAGAATCTTTAAACAGTTTGGGTTGGGAGGGCCCATTACACGTCATCTAGTCCCAACCCCCTGCAATGAGCATGACATCTTCAACCAGATTAGGTTGCTCAGAGCCCTGTCCAACCTGACCTCGAATGTTTCCAGGGATGGGGCATCTACCACCTCTCTGGGCAACCTGTGCCAGGGTTTCATCACCCACAGCATAAAAAATTTCTTCCTTATATCCAGTCCAAAACTACCCTCTTCTGGTTTAAAACCATTACCCCTTGTCCTATTGCCACAGGCCCTGCTAAAAAGGTTGTCTCCATCTTTCCTGTAGGCATCCATTAAGTACTGAAATGCTGATGAAAGACCTCTTCAGAGCCTTCTCTCCTCTAGGCTGAATAACCCCAGCTCTCTCAGCTTGTCCTCACAGGAGACGTGCTCCAGCCCTTCAATCATCTTCATAGCCCTCCTATGGATCTGCTCCAACAGGTCCCTGTCTTTCCTGTGCTGAGGACTCCAGAGCTGGACACAGTACTCCAGGTGGGGTCTCACAGGAGCGAAGTAGAGGGGCAGAGCCACCTTCCTCAACCTGCTTGCTACACTTCTTTTGAGGCAGCCCAGGATATGGTCGGCATTCTGGACTGTGAGCAAACCTTGTTGGCTCATGTCCAGCTTTTCATTCACCAGTGCCCCCAAGGCCTTCTCAACAGGGCTGCTCACAACGCCTTCACGTCCCAGCCTATATGGATACTGGGGGTTTCCCTGACCCAGGTGCAGCACCCTGCGCTTGGCCTTGTTGAACCTCATTATGTTTGCATGGGCCTGCTTCTTGAGCATGTCCCAGTCCCTCTGTATGGCATCCTGTCCCTCAGGCATGTCAACTGCACCTCTCACCTTCGTGTCATCCCCAGTCTTGCTGAGAGTGCACTCAATCCCACAGTCTATGTCATTGATGAAAATACTGAACAGTACTGGTTCCAATATCGACCCCTGAGGGATACCACTTGTCACTGATCTCCATCCGGACATTGAGCTGTTGACTCCGCTACACTGCACTGGATGGATGCCACCATCCAACCAATTCCTCATCCACCAAACAGTCCATCCACCAAATCCATCTCTTGCCAATTTGGAGAGAAGGATATTGTGGGGGAACATATCAAATGACTTACAGAAGTCCAGATAGACAACATTCATAGCTTTGCCCTTGTCGACTGATGTAGTCACTCCATCATAGAAGGCCACTGGGTTGGTCAGGACTTGCCCTTGGTGCCATGTTGGCTGTCTCCAATCACCTCCCTGTCCTCCATGTGCTTTAGCATAGCTTCTGGGAGGATCTGTTCCATGATCTTCCCATGCACAGAGGGGAAACTGAGAGGTCGATGATTTCCAGGGTCCTCCTTTCTAGATTTTTTCAAAATGGGTGCAATGTTTTCCTTTCACCTGGGACTTTACCTGACTGCCATGACTTTTCAAATACCATGGAGGGTGGCCTGACAACTACATCAGCCAATTGCCTTGGGACTCTTGGATACATCTCCTCAGGTTCCAAAAGGGACCCTCCTATGAAGCAGCCTCTTCTTTTGCAAGAATCATCAGCCTTCTGAATTTGCTTTTTCTTTTCTACATGAAATCTACTGTGCACTCTAAATACAAAACAGTTTCTTTGGTGAAATAATAAATATTTTGGGTTTTTTCACTCTCAATATTTCTCTTCTTGATAGTTTGATTTGTGTCTGTATATTTATCTAACAATTAGATCTTAGTGTTTTATATCCTACAGTTCAGTGATTTATTTTCCAGCATTTTGTAGCATATATGACCATGAGGTTTTGTTTTCTTTATTTGGTCTCTGTCACTTCATCATGTTTTCATTATAGCAAGCTGCTGTATGCCAGTACTTTACCTTTCTGATTTTCAAATAGATTCAAAATATGCTTCCACAATCCAACTGTCCTTTTTGTAGAGTGACACCACTCTTAATTTAGTGCAATCATATTTTAGTGTATTACCGCCACATCATTCTCCTAAGGCACTTCAGTAGATCTACAGAATGTACGATCTATAAAGGACATAAATATGCCTGAAATTAATAGTTGTGATGCTCCACCAGTCCATCCCTTCTATACCCCAGTTTCCTCCTTGAAGTTATATCTAACCTTGCCCTTTTTCACTGTATGTACATTTATGCATTTAATCTATTCCTCCAGCAAATTTACTGACTGGAGAAATTTGTCATTTATGCATGAAAATCGCTTCTTAAACAATGTATCATACTTATAGAACACTTTACATTTCAGAGGATTTTACAGATATTAACTAATTAATCAAAGATACCTACACAGAATAGAAAATAGAATTTTAGTATCTCAATTTTAAGGAGGCAAAATGGAACAGAGAGATTTAGGTGCGTTGCTCAAGGCAACACAGAAAATTAGTGGCAGATTCAGACTGATGACAATATTTCTTGGGCAACACTTCTGTGTTCAAACATTTAGGAAGCATTTCTTCACTGCACTTCAATCTCAATACCTACGAGAGATTTCTTACAATTCGTCACATGGCCCTGAAACACATACAATGATTTTGTTATTTGTCAAATTATTTTAGCATTACCAATTCGCAACAATTAAAGCCTTATGTTGTTGGAGAAGGAGAATTTGAAGATCTCACTTTGAGAAACAGAAAAATTACATGCAGGTGCTGAAGACTCCAATATATTTGATTTAAAATCTTTGACATATATAAATATAAGCTAGTTATATTTTCTCTCCCAAAATTCATGTTGGCTGCACATGAACTTGGAAGGATGCAAAAAATGTAACTAATGCCTTTTTTAAAAAAAGCTTCATCAAACATGCCTGGTAAGTGTGATGTTCTTCAGAACAGAGGAGTTCAAATTTGCAAGGGAGGCAAATGTAACAGCAGGTCCATAACATCAACCCATAAGAAAGACAGTAAGACCCTTCTCTCAAGAACTGTAGCTCCCTTGCTGAGTACTCTCTTACCAGTTAGTGGAGCACAAAAACTTAGGAAACCCTTGCCTAATCCAATATCCTGTCTCTAGCAGTGGCTGGTTGAGAAACTGAGGAAAATGTATCAGAGTCTGTCCCCAGGAAGGTTAAGATTTCTTTGATCTCTCAAGAGCAAGGATTATAACTGTTCACAAAGCCTTTTTTAGCACTAAGTATAATAACTCTGACTCCCCTTCTTATCAATAAAAACAAGCAATTCTTTTTCTAAGCCTTTGTCTACATTTAAAACTGTTTTCAGGGAGGACTGTGACCATCCTAAATCAAGGTTCTAAGGGGAAAAAACCCAACATATCCTAAGAAAAATAAACCTCATTTTGATGTGTTTTATTTGGTCAACCAAGGAAGGAAACACTTGGATAAAAGTGTTTTCTTGCTGGTGCACATTGCTTAGCTACTACTGGGCTGAAATACTACATTGATATCAAAGAGCGGTAGACTGAAGCTGGACATGTATCATGGGCAACTCCTCCTTGTGGAACAGAGCAGTGTATCTGAGGCGATCCACAGGGAAAAACTTTAGCCCCTCTCTGTTGTTGATTGCCATCCTAAAGAAAGGATGGCATGAAGCAGAACGGTGCACACTCACTTCTTGTCCTGATGAAGTATTTGCACAAGACCAAGCTCTGCGTCCTTGTGCGCAAGGCGCAAGGCACAAGGCACGCATCCTCCCTTCCAGTACAGACGCAGGGCTTGGCATCCTGTGGCAATGTTTTACACCACCTGAACAGGATGCACATGGAAAATATGTCTTTAAATCTGTTATCTATTTCAATGAATAACCCTTTGCTTCTGTGTTACAAGAAGAGAAGCACCTCTGATGCTTTCTCTACAGTGTTTTATCTTGTATATGTTCATGGAAGTAATTTCCAGGTATATGAAATGTAAATAAGGTGGTCAGGAACAGTCATCAGGTTTTTTTTGACACAGTATAGCATAACATGGTATAATGAGTTATGGTTTAAATAAGAAAACCATAAGGTGGATGGAAAACTGGTCAGACAGTTTTGCTCAAACATTTGTGATTACATGCAACCAGCGACAACCCTTCGAACTCAGCAATAAAAAGTCCAGCTGGTACCAAGCTAATAGTTCCTCACGGATCAATACTGGATTCAATTCTCTTTGATGTCTTTCCTTATGATGGCATGAAGTGCCCTAACCTGGACAAAAAAAAAGGCTATGGGAAAGGGTATGGAGTATGAAATTTGACTGCAGTCTTCCTAAAAAGTATTATTAAGAAGAAAGGACAGACTTTCTTCAGAGTTGCACAGTGAATGGACAAGACACATTGGGTACAAGTTGCAAGATCACTTCTTCTTAATGAAATTCGTTAAGAATTAAAACAGCCTGTCCAGACACGCTGTTGCACCTCCACTCTTGGAGGTTTTCAAAACATGACTGGACAAAGTGCTAAGCAATATAGGACAACCTGGAAATTCACTTACCTTTCAGTGGAGTGTTGGACTAAATGACCACCATAAATCCCTTCCAACTTAATTTTTTCTGCAATTCTACACATTTCATAGGTTTCCTTCACCTAAGTGTCTGATTTCTAATTTTAACAATCCGAGTCTTTTATTTTTGTCTTCTGTCTGGTGACCCATCCCTGAGTAAGAGGCAATATACTTTTGTAGTTTACCTGAAATATTTATCTTGTTGAGAAGTGTGTGTACTCCACAGAAGCAGGCACTTGTTCCATGTTGTCATCTTTAGTCCTTCTCTATATCTGTAAGATACTCATCTGTTCTGAAATTGGTTGCATTCTCTGCCTCCAACCCAACTTTTTGGTCCTCATACCTCTGTGGGACCTCATCAGTCAATCTCCTCTGCTCATTGTAGTTTATGGAGACTGCTCAGTCCACTCTCCAGACTACTAACCTTGCAGTCTTGATTGCTGAACATTTACAGTTGGATTATTTATAAAATTTGACCACATTGGGCATGACATGAGAAAATAATTCCTCTTGTGCTCTGTATTGACTATATGTACTCAGACTACCAGAAATCTGTTTACTCTTCAAAAGCTTGGTGAGGAATTAACCAAAAGTGTGGTTAATTCTTCTCTACCTCTTCTCTACCACAAGGGAATCACAGCCATGCTGTAATTAGCTGCTGAGGTGGACAACAAGCAACAAATTTATTCCTTTGAAAAGCCAAGAAGCAATAAAAGGGTAAGTCTGTCTCCCAGACTTGTGTCCAAAGCACAGAGTGTCTTGAGGCACCCTAATCAAGCCTGTTAAAAAAAAAAAAAGGCATCTGTATGACTCTATAACTGAAGGAAACCACTATGTGATCTGATACCTCATGCTCTCATTGTGGAGGGATGGCTTTATTAATGAATGCATTATATTTTTGTCACACAGAATGTTTTCAGGCAATGAACCACTAGAAATAAAAAGGAAATTAAAATCAATTGCCTTATTTTTGTTTGAATGTGATTAACTGAAAAGACCATATAGTATACCGTATATTAACAAAAATATCCTATGAATATTTACCAGGCATACTTAATCAACTGAGAATACATGGCAGTCAATGAATCAGTGCTTTTCTGAGACCTTAGGTACTCCTAGAACAATGTGCTGAAGCAGTCTGAACTATTGAAATGTTCTGTTGGGTCAACTATCAATTTATCATAAAATGCTAGGATGTACATGTGCACAATAGATGGTGAACTTCTAAATAAACTTGCAGTCTATTGAATATATAAAACAAATTTAGAAACTTTCTGACCATGATAGTTTCATAGATACCATGGGCAATAAAGGTTTCCTTACAACATGGAGTATAAAACACACACATACACACACGAATGGTATACCGATTCAGGTACTAGATGATCACGTTTTCCAAAAAGCCTCTGTGACCACCTGGATATTTAACACTTCCTAATTACCTACCTATGTCTACCACAGACAATTTTGGTGATGTTACATGACCTGCAAACTCAAAATCTTACCACTGAGATAAATTCATGGTCCTCATCAAGTCGCTTGAACTTAGAGTGTAACGGTAACAGCACAGCTGAGTACAGTTCAGTCAAAGGAAGGTAAATATGAATAAGGTTGGAAACTTGCTGCTTCACAACTGGATGCTGAATAAACAGATAAGATCCTAAACAAGTTAAAGCAATCCTCAGATGTTCAAATATGTTCTAACTTTTAATAGCAGTTGCAGGTCATTATGTTATGACAGTACGATGGATCTCTGTATTATACTTTGCTTAATCTTTGGCTTTGACATTCATCACCAGCTGGGGTTGGGCTATTATCGTAAGCAAAGGTCCAGTCATGACAACTTTGGATGAGTGAGGATTCTCCTACCTTAAAAAAGCTTTGAGTCCTCTGATCAAGGCAGTGCACAGATTCCTTCAAATCGCTGAATCATTTCTTATCATAGGAGAAGTTTTTGTCGGAGCTTTGTCTTATGTGCCTGAATTTCCTCAGCAACATATATATCTTTTTAACACTTATATTTGGGGGGTTGGACTAGATGATCTCCAGAGGTCCCTTCCAATCCTTAACATTCTATGATTCTGTGATTCTATGATATATTAAGACTGATGGGTTAAAGATTAAGTTTATTAAACTGAGATAAGAGTTACCCCAGTGAGTACTTGCCCTGAGCAACAATAAAATTGATGTATTTCAGTCACAATGTTGATATATATGTATGCACAGTTAAATGTTTTCATCATAAATACACTTCAATCCTGCTTTATAACAATGAGTTTCAAAACTGTATCTGTTTTCCTTTAGAGCTAACATTCTAAACTGGAGTTGAAGTAAAAGGCTGAGGAAGAGAGGGAGGAAAAAAGCCTTATCCTCTTTTGATGAGCTAGCGAAGAAGCAAAGAGCTTCAGGAATTATCAGATTGTATCAGCACAGGTGCATAATAATTTCTATTGAGTTTAGCTGCCTACATTGAGAAGGCATTTAGTTCATACATGAGCTCAAAAAGTGCACTTTTTGCCAGATTGCAGTAGTATTCTCCCATGCTGAGGTAGACAATGAAACATGCAATCAACCAAAAACCACACACACACACACACACACAGACACACACAAAAGAAAATGAAACAAGAGCCTACTTAGAAACACATATCGTTTTCCTACCTGCAGTCAAGTGCATGTTTTACAATTACTACAGATAATGAAACCTGTACCTGGTACCTAATACCTGATACCAGATACTGTAACCCTTATTCTGACTTCCTAAATGACCTTTCTTAATTCTCATTTGCCTCACAATAATTTGTTTCTACAACATTGCTAGTTACAGTTATCTCATGGGAAAATAGGTGGTATTGGTAGGAATCACTTGATAAATGAGTATTTGCAGAAAAAAGATTAGGAGATAGTAAAATTCCCATGGGAACTTCAGAATTAACTTTATGAATTCAGAAATAAAATTAAATTTAATCAGACTTAGCTGCTGAAAAGCTAGGTAGCAATAAAGTGCCATTATCTTTTGGAAAGCTTTCTCAAGTCATAGAATCACTAAAAAGCAGGGCTGAAAAAGAATTTAAAGGATCATCAAAGGAAGAGAGGAACCCAAGGCTTTAAGTTATTGCTCTTTGTTTTGGATAGGTGCTTTTAAGCTTCCTGTAAAAGACACCTAATGATGGAAACACCACAGATTCTTGAGGCAATCAATATTAGTATTAAATTTTTTTTTCCTGATTTCCAGTCTAAATTTTTCTCCATACTCCTTGTCTTAGCCTCCTGCCATGGTTTAACCCCAGCCAGCAACTAGGACCACACAGCCCCTTGCTCACTCCCCCTGGTTGGGATGCGGGAGAGAATCAGAAGAGTAAAAGTGGGAAAACTCATGGGTTGAGATAAATACAGTTTAATAAGTAAAGCAAAAGTCGCGCACACAAGCAAAGCAAAACAAGGAATTCATTCAGTGCTTCTCATCGGCAGGCAGATGTTCAGCTATCTCCAGAAAAGTAGGACTCCATCATGCATAACAGTTACTCAGGAAGAAAAAGACGTTGTTAACTCCAAATGTTACCCACTTTCTTCTTCTTCCCCCCAGCTTTACATACTGAGCATGCTATCATATGGCATGGAATACACTTTTGATCAGTTAGGGTCAGCTGTCCTGGCTGTGTCCCCTCCCAACTTTTCGTGCACTCCCAGCCTACTTGCTGGTGGGGTGATATGAGGATCAGAAAAGGCCTTGACTGCTTAGCACCAACCAAAACCACCAGTGTGCTATCATCCCAAATACAAAACATAGCACTATGACACCTTCTAGTAAGAAAGTTAACTCTATCCCACCTGAAACCATGACACCTCCCTAGATTTTAAGCACAAGTGATGTCTTCCTTTATTTCAAAAGCTTACTAGCATATATCTCAATCTTCCTTTTCGTAGATTGATTTTGTAGATTTTTTCCTGTTTTGTTGTTTGTGTGTTTTCTAACTGCCCTTTGCTTTTCTGTTCAATCAGGCCAACTTATTGAAGTGCAGTGCAGGAAACCAGCTAATGAAGTGTTCTCAGTGCCTAGTGGAGTTTGACTCTTGTTTGACTCTTCCTGACTCTTGCTTCATATCAGAGCTGTACTGCAGTTTATAAATGCTAATATGGCATTTGCTGTCTGCTGTCATGTGATAACTGCTTCCCTCTTGTAGCCTTCAGATGGTCCTTCAAGTAATTAGATATTCACCATCCTGTATTTGCCCTGGGGGATGGCTCCTGTGACTGGAGTGTAGAAATGAAAGGATCTTCAGGGAGAATACAGGCTCTTCGGAAAGGACAGGCAGGGGAGAAGAGGTGTCGCCATCTATGTCAACAACCAGCTGGAGTGCCTGGAGCTCTGACTGGGGACAGATGAGAAGCCAATCGAGAGCTTATGGGTCAAGTTCACAGGGAGGGCAGGGACAGGTGATGTTACAGTGGAGATCTGCTACAGGCCACCTGACCAGGAAGACTGAGTGGATGAAGCCCTTTATAGGCAGGTAAGAGCAGCCTCACGTTCACAAGCCCTGGTCCTCATGGGTCTTCAACCACTCCAATATCTGTTGGAAGGACAACACAGCAGGCCATAAGAAATCCAGGAAGATCCTGGAATACATCGAAGATAACTTCCTTGTCTAAGTGTAACAGGAGCCAATGAGGAGAGGTGTGATGCTGGGTCTTGTTCTTACCAAAAAGGAGGAACTGGTGGGGAATGCAAAGCTCAAGGGCAGCCTTGGCTGCAGAGATCATGAGATGGTGGAGTTTGAGATCCTTAGGGCAGCGAGGAAGACACACAGCAAGCTCACTACCCCAGACTTCAGGAGAGCAGACTTTAGCCTCTTCAGGCATCTGCTTAATGGAGTACAGTGGGATAAACCCCTGCAGGGAACAGCGGCTCAGGAAAGCTGGGTAATATTCAAGGATCATCTCCACCAACCTCAGAAGCAATGCAACCCTCCAAATAGGAAGTCAGGCAAAAACATCATGAGGCCTGCGTGGATGAACAAGGAGATCCTGGACAATCCCAAACATAAAAAGGAATCCTACAGAGAAGACATGGACAGGTAGCCTGAGACGAATACAGAGAAATTGCAGAGCAGTCAGGGATCAGGTTAGGAAACCTAAAGCCCAGGTTGAATCAAATCTGTCCAGGGATGTCAAGGGCAACAAAAAAAGCTTATACAAGTACATCAGTGATGAAAGGAAGACTAGAGAAAATGTGGGCTCACTCAGAAAGGAAATGGAAGACCTGATTACCTGGGACATGGAGAAGGCTGAGGTACTCAATCACTTTTTTGCCTTAGCCTTCCCCAATAAAGAATCTAACCACACTGCCCAAGTCACAGGATATAAAGGCAGGGACTGGGAGAATGATTTACCACTCACTGTAGGAGAAGGCCAGGTCTGAGACCATCTAAGGAACCTGAATATGTGCATATCCATGGGACCTGATGAAATTTATCCATGGATCCTAAGGGAACTGGGGGATGAAGTTACTAAGCCATTATCCATCATATTTGAGAAGTCATGGCTGAAGTTCCCACAGACTGGAAAAAGGGAAACATAACACCCATTTTTAAAAAGGGTAAAAAAGATGACCCAGGGAACTACAGGATGGTCAGTCTCACCCCTTTGCCTGGCCAGATCATGTAGCAGATCTTCCTAGAAACTGTACTAAGGCACATGGGAAATAAGGAAGTGATTGATGACAGACAACATGGCTTCACTAAAGGCAAGCTGTGCGTGACAAATTTGGTGGTCTTCTATGACAGTGTTACAGTGTTTGTAGATAAGAGGACACCAACAAAACATCATCTGCCTGGACTTGTGCAAAGCATTTGACACTGTCCCGCTTAACATCCTTGTCTCTAAATTGGAGAGACATGGATTTGACCGATGGATCACTTTGTGGATAAGGAACTGGCTGTATAGTCATGCTCAAAGAGTTGTGGTCAATGGCTCAATATCCAAGTGGCGAGCAGTGACGAGTGGCATTTCTCATGGGTCAGTACTGGGACTATTTAACATCTTTGTTGGTGACATGGATGTTGGGATTGAGCGCGCTGTCAGCAACTTTGTCGACAACACCAAGCTCTGTGGAGCGATTGACATGCTGGAGGGAAGGGATGCCATCCAGAGGGACCTTGGCAAGCTTGAGAGGTGGGCTAATGCAAACCTCATGATGTTCAATAAGGCCAAGTGCAAAGTCCTGCATGTAGGTCAGGGCAATCCCATGCACAGGGTGGGTGGAGAATAGATTGAGAGCAGCCATGAAGAGAGGGACTTGGGGGTGTCGGTGGATGAGAAGCTAAACATAAGCCATCAATGTGTGCTTGCAGCCCAGAAGGCCAGCCACCTCCTAGGCTGCATCAAAAGACACGTGGCCAGCACATTGAGGGAGGTGATTCTGCCCCTCCACTCTGCTCTGGTAAGACCTCACCTGGAGTACTGTCTCCAGCTCTGGAGACCCCAAAATAGTGTCACAGCCTGAAAGGGAGCTGTTGCCTCCCCTTGGGACTAATGACCGAGTTCATGATCCCCTTGGACAGAATTAAGGTGAAATGACACCATCTAAGCAATTTTATGATTTATTAATGCAATGACTCAACAACAACTCTGTAACTAGAAACAATACAAAGCATATGGATAGAAACAATAACTCACTAACAACTGCTTTACAGGATAACATGGACTGGAAAAGTAAGTTCCATGCCATAAATTTCGAAGGAGAAAGAGAGAAGGAGAGAGAGAGAGGATACAACAAGAGGAAGAGAGGGAGAGGGAGATAAGAGAAAAAGAGTTATCACCACCTGTGGATCCAGCAGTGTCCCATTGGTCTTCTTCACTTTGGGTATCTTGATGGTGGTGGGGGTCCCCATTCAAGCTCCTGGTGGTACCATTTTTATATGGTTCCAGTGCCAAAGTTTTTGCCCAGTTCCAGGAAGCATCTGTTCAGTGGTAGATGGGCCTGGTTTTGCAGGCTCGGCGCATTCTGGCGCCATTATTTGGTGACAGGCAAAACCATGGGGCATGAGAGAAGAACTAGCTGTCCTGCCTCGGCAGAGACGGATATCAGTATTTAATTCCTTTGTGGTTATCACCAATTATGCTCCTAAGTCTGCAGGCAGTGATAATCGATTGTCAAAGCTTGCACCTTTCCGTGCAAAGAAATGTTTAAGGCAAAACATATCCATCCGCCACACATAGGAAGGACATGGACCTGATGGAGCAGGTCCAGAGGAAAGCCACGAAGATGATCAGAGGGTTAGAGCACCTCTGCTGTGAGGACAGGCTGAGACAGTTGGGGTGTTCGGCCTGGAGAAGAGAAGGTTCCGGAGAGACCTTGTAGCAGCCTTCCAGTATCTGAAGGGGGCCTAAAAGAAATCTGGAAAGGGACGGTTTACAAAGGCATGTAGTGATAGGATGATGGGTAATGGCTTCAAACTGGAAGAGTGGAGATTTAGAACAGATATTAGGAAAAAATTTTCACCAAGAGGGTAGTGAGGCACTGGAACAGGTTTCACATGGAAGTTGTGAAGTGTTCAAGGCCAGATTGGATGAGTCCTTGAGCAACCCAGTCTAGTGGAAGGTGTCCTTGCCCATGGCAGGGGGTTTGGAACTAAGTGATCTTTAAGGTCCCTTCCAACCTAAACCATTCTGTTATTCTAGGATAGTTTTCTGTCTGAAAGTAAAACATCAAAATTCCTCCTGCCTTAACCCTCTTCTTCCGTCCCCTCCCACCCCCACCTCCACCCCGGTTATTTCTTCAATCTGAAAAGGTAATTTTTGACTGTAATTTTACCCGAAACCTATTTGGAGTCCCTCTCAGCTTTTTACATATGTACATTCAATAAGCAGGCTTGATGTTTATTATGATCCAAGTTGTTAATTCTGATATTGAATGCTACAACATTTAGGATAGAAGGATAGATCCTTGAGAAACCCAGCCAAGACTGATGTTCAGTCTCATATTGCCCGACTTACTCTATTTGTCCTAGGTGGCCTCTGAGAGAGAGCAAGACCCTGGAATCAGATCTGCCTGCTCAGGACTACATTCCTCTTCAAGCTGACTTCACAAATTTCTTTCCCAGCACGGCGATGTGGTTGGATGCACTCACCAGCTGCTTTCATTTGTTGATCAAAGTTCTCCACTCTGTCACAGACCTCTCCTATTTAATCAACTTCACATTTCCCAAGGGTAATGAACAAAGAGCATGTGTATCTTTTAACAAAAATGCGTAAACGATCACCACTTTTTTTCACATGGATGCTTTTTCTGCAAAGTGCTGGATGGTCTGTGGACATCCCAGATGTTCCCCTTGGACTGGATTTTTCTAGAGAGAGTAACCTGTCTATTTTTTGTGAGAGCACAAGATATATCATATTTACTTGATGACTGCACATAATTTGTTTAACCAGAGGACACAATTGTCTTTCAAGTTATTCCCATCAACAGCATAGCTTTAAAAAAAAAATTAATATCTGCCTAACCTTTATCTCTGAGCACTATCCCATACCATTTCTGCCAGGGTCTGGTGAAAGTAAGACAAAATCAATTAGATATTACCTTCATCATTGTAAAACACACATACAGGGTGACAGAAAAAAGGCATGCTAGCTTTAATTCTGGTGTAAATATTCATTTTAAGGAGATAAAGAAAAGCTTTTTGGATTGATATTTTATTCTGTCTTTAGGAAGGTGTTAGTGATTTTAAAGGTATTTTTTCTTTGACAAAAGATAAAGGCAGTTATGGCTGGCCAAAAGTGGTTCTGAATTTTTGTTTTGGTTTCATTTGGTTATTTAATAAATACAAGGGCCTGTTTATCTAACAAGATGTCCAGGCTGTTTTATTGATTATAATACTGGAATTGAAAATTCCAAAGTTGCCAAGCCACTTTCCATGATATTTGAAAAGTCATGGCAGTCAGGTAAAGTCCCTGGTGACTGGAAAAAGGGAAACATTGTACCTATTTTGAAAAAGGCTAGAAAGGAGGACCCTGGGAACTACTGACCTCTCAACCTCCTCTCTGTGCCTGGGAAGATCATGGAACATATCCTCCTAGAAGCTGAGGACAAGCTGAGAGAGTTGGGGTTATTCAGCCGAGAGGAGAGAAGGCACCAGGGAGGTCTTTCAGCAGCATTCCAGTACTTAACAGGTGGCTACAGGAAAGATGGAGACAACCTTTTTAGCAGGGCCTGTAGCAATAGGACAAGGGGTAATGGTTTTAAACCAGAAGAGGGTAGTTTTGGACTGGATATAAGGAAGAAATTTTTTATGCTCAGGGTGATGAAACCCTGGCACAGGTTGCCCAGAGAGGTGGTAGATGCCCCATCCCTGGAAACATTCGAGGTCAGGTTGGACAGGGGTCTGAGCAACCTAATCTGGTTGAAGATGTTCATTGCAGGGGGTTGGGACTAGATGATGTGTAATGGGCCCTTCCAACCCAAACTGTTTAATGATTCTATGGTTCTATTCTATGAAATATTAATTTCTGGGTGAAAAAGGAATAAGATATTAAGTATCAAATAAAGTATTCCATTTGTTCATGTGTTTTCTTCTTAAACACATATAATCTTTTGCCAGTTTTTAAGCTAAAACCATTTTTATTTTAATGCTGTAAATTTCTCAGAGTCAAAAGATTCTGCAAAAACAGGAGGAAGTCAATAACAGTTTCAAAATTACATTGAAAAACAAAGAGTATTTTTTGTGTAAGATTGAGTTTGAATATTTAGGGCCCTTTTTTTTAATCTAAGTAAATAGTTTTTAAAAAATAATTTTATACCACATGTAGCAAATATTGAGATTATTCTACCAACACATTTCAGACTTGTCCATAGAAATTTCCTCAGAAAATGTCCTTCATACTGATGCAGTTGTTAACCCTTCACTGAACTTACAGAGGGCACAAATGTTGTGGTTTTATAATATAAGTACTGAAAGCAGCAAGCTAAGTAGAGAAAACGGAATTAAAGTTTAGTCCTTTCTAGTGTATATGGCGCAAAACAAATATTTGGGAAAGGCAAAAAAACTGTTGTCATTAGTGTGGGCTGATATTAAGATCCTGGAGGCGGATGGTGGTTGCATTGTCTACGTTTGAATTCCTTAATCTCCACAGTTTCATGTTATGAAAACAGAGAAGCTAGAGATGGGGATGCAACAGGTCATTTAGATGACCCATTTTTAATTAATATGTTGAATCTTTGAATATCATGCAACTTTGTAATTCACTTGAGTAGCATCTGAATTTACTTGAAATAAAATTTCAAAATATTACTTCGGTGACAAATGGCAAGCTTAGATTTGGCTGGAAAATTTCTGCCTTTTCTTGTCTAACAGAGGAGATGCTAAATCCTGTTGGTTTTTGCGTTTAAATCTGGTTGTGCTTGAAAGGATCATTACTATTAAACACATAACCTCGTCTGCTCATGTGGCAGGTAACCAGCATTGGATAAGATGAAACAAATTTTGATAATGCAAAGTCGACAAGAAGGTCACTTTTTAAAGGGGCCTCGAAATTATGAGGAGAGGTGATTAGTTTCAGAGACCAAGAAAGAAGACAGAAGGCAAGTGAGACCTGAAGGAATGGTAATTACAGTGAAGACAAGAGACATGGGAGCATGAAGAGGCAGATTATATCTACGATGGGAAGAAAAGGAGCTCTAAGCTGGGCAGATCCTGAGCTTCCAAGAGACATTTTACACATGCTCAAGAAAGTGAAGACCAATGGATCAGTCAAGGCAGAAGAGGATACAGTATGCTTCAACTTCTGCCTGTTCCCAGAGACTTAAGCTGTCATTGGGTATCCAGCCCAAGTAGTCCCTGACATAGTTCAATTTACTAACAATTTACAGATGTATCTAGAGAATCTCTAAATTGTACCTCTACATGGGTGCAGCACTTCTGGTTAGTACGTTTTTCCTTCTCCTTCACTTCTTATTTGGGGGAAATCTATGAGCTAAGACTACCCGTTTTCAGCAATTATTTAAGCCTCCAGTAGCTGAGGAGAAAAGCTGAAACATTGTGCTGTGCTATAAATGCTCAATAAGTCATAAATGAACTATATATTCTTTTCAGAAACTTAGTTAATAATTTTCGAGGGTCTTGAAAGACTTCAGCATATTCAAAGCTGGCATGACTGTTGGCATGGGATCAGTACTTTGGGTGCTATAATATTTATTTCCTTGGAGTCAATGTTTTTTTAGACAAGAAACTGAGCAATAATGCTGAGTGAATGGAAGATGATGTGTCTGTCCTCTGTGTTTTTTTGTGGAAGACACCCACTTTTGCTCTTTTTGATCCTGATAAGGAAAAGTAAGGAGAATAAGCTAAAACTCACAGTTTCTTAAGAAGAATTTCAAGGGCTGGGAATAGACAGCATTATAACATTTATCCACTATACCAAGACTAACAAATTCTTTGGAAGCCTGTTGTTGCGTTAATTTTTGGCTCTGTTACTGTTAGTAGTACAGGGTGGATCTTTCTCTCACTCCACTGGCTGTATCAAGTATACTGCTCCTTCACGTGCTTAGTTTCTTTTTAACATTATGTTCCAAATCCAGAGGCACCAGGTTTGGTCACTGCAGATGGATTGCAATCGTAACGGTGTCTTCTATAACAATTATGGCTCTTGAGGTTTATATCCCACATTTTTCAATTTCAGAATAGTTTTACCTGCTAGTATTAGTGTTCAACCTGTTTTAATGTATGTGTAGTTTTTCTTCTTTTATCTAAAGATGATCTTTTGCTAGAAAGGAAATGAAGAATGAAAATGACCCAGTGTACTAGTTTTGGCATTTTTTGTTATGATTTTTATTAAGCTTTTTTTTTTTTTAAAGGAAATATGAAGACTATCAAAATATCCTTACAGTCTCAACAGATAAGGTAAGATGTTTATTTCTGAAAGACTGATAAAGATGAAGCTCTAGTTTAATTATGCCTGGTCAAGGGCTCTGAGGAACTATTAGTAAGAAAACAGGTTTAAATTTCATTTTTTTCGCACTGTTCCTGTTGCGTACATTCACTTGAACAAAAATAATCTTGGAAGGTACATTTGTTAATGACATGATGACACATTTGTGTATGAAAAGAGCATTCATAGAATATCATTCGCTTCAGGCTGATGGGTGAAAGGGCAAGTATTTAATTCATATTGCCATGCAGCTAATGGCATCATTTCAAGGAGGATTCAGTTTAGAGTGGTAAAGAAACCAAATTACCTCAAATACAAAAGGTAATTCTGCTGTCTTTCAACAGAAGTCATTAGCAAGTCTACAGAATAAGATATTTTGTAGAAAAATGGATTTTTTTTTTCCCTTAAGATGAAGAATCCTGAAGATAGTGAGTGGTGCAAGAATAGTCTAAATAGCACAAAAGATGACATTTAAAAGAAAATAGAGTGGGGTCTCCCTGTCTTTTTTAAAAAAATGATGGACATTTTGGGGGGATTTTGTTGTGTTGTTTATTTACCTCTTTGCTGGTCTGAATAGGAACTGCAGCAGTTACAGTAAAAAAAAAACAAAACAAAACCCATTCCATCTTTCACTAAAGTATCTTAATTTTCATTTCTTTTAAAGAGGTATTGGTAATTAATTGAACCACTTTTACCACTTATTAAGACTGGTGATCCACATGGCAAATTCATATTAAGCAATTCACAACTTTAGACCAGATAACCACTGAAAATTAATCATCCACAGAGAGCTAAACTGCAGAACTCTTTGAATCTCTAAAAAAGATCACCAGTCTATTAGACTTATATAGTGTAATTATGTTATATATAACTGTATAATTTATAAGCTTTAAATTAGATCAACCATTTATTAGGCTTTATAAAATGAAAATGTATTCATCAGATTAAAATGTAATAATAAAAAAATTAACCAAATCTGGAATTTAGCTCCCTACTAAAGAGAGCAATTAGGGTTTTAGACTTTCAAGAACAATGACTTAGCTGGTATCATAGAATCATAGAATCATAGAATGGTTAGAGTTGGAAGGGACCTTAAAGATCATCAAGTTCCACCCCCCCTGCCATGGGCAGGGACACCTCTGACTACAGCAGGTTGCTCAAAGCCCCATCCAGCCTGGCCTTAAACACTTCCAGGGATGGGGCCTCCACAACTTCCCTGGGTAACCTGTTCCAGTGCCTCACCACCCTCACAGTAAAGAACTTCTTCCTAATATCTAATCTAAATCTCCCCTCTTCCAATTTAAAACCATTACCCCTTGTCCTATCACTAGACTTCCTGACAAAGAGTCCCTCTCCAGCTCTCCTGTAGGCTCCCTTCAGATACTGAAAGGCTGCTATCAGGTCTCCCCGGAGCCTTCTCTTCTCCAGGCTGAACAGCCCCAGCTCTCTCAGCCTGTCCTCATAGGAGAGGTGCTCCATCCCTCTAATCATCTTAGTGGCCCTTCGCTGGACCTGTTCCAACAGTTCCATGTCCTTTCTATGTTGAGGACTCCAGAGCTGGACACAGTACTCCAGGTGGGGTCTCACAAGCGCAGAGTAGAGGGGGAGAATCACCTCCCGTGCCCTGCTGGCCACGCTTCTTTTGATGCAACCCAGGATACGGTTGGCTTTCTGGGCTGCCAGCGCGCACTGCCGGCTCATGTTGAGCTTCTCATCCATGAGCACTCCCAAGTCCTTCTCCTCAGGGCTGCTCTCCAGCCATTCTCTGCCCAGCCTGTATTTATGCCTGGGATTGCCACGTCCCAGGTGTAGGACTCTGCACTTGGCTTGGTTGAACTTCATGCCATTTGCATTAGCCCACCTCTCAAGCCTGTCCAGGTCCCTCTGGATGGCATCCCTTCCCTCCAGTGTGTCAACCGCGCCACCGAGCTTGGTGTCATCGGCAAACTTGCTGAGGGTGCACTCGATCCCACTGTCCATGTCTCCAACAAAGATGTTAAATAGCACTGGTCCCAGTACTGACCCTTGCGGGACACCACTCGTCACTGGCCGCCACGTGGACATTGACCCATTAACCACAACCCTTTGAGTGCGGCCATCCAGCCAGTTCCTTATCCACCGAGTGGTCCATTCATTGAACCCGTGACTCTCCAATTTGGAGACCAGGATGTCATGCGGGACAGTGTCAAATGCTTTGCCTAAGTCCAGGTAGATGACGTCCGTTGCTCTGCCTTTGTCCACCAAGTTCGTGGCAGTATCGTAGAAGGCCATCAGGTTTGTCAGGCAGGATTTGCCCTTGGTGAAGCCATGTTGGCTGTCTCCAATCACCTCCTTATTCTCCATGTGCCTTAGCAGAGATTCCAGGAGGATCTGCTCCATGATCTTGCCAGGCACAGAGGTGAGACTGACTGGCCTATAGTTTCCTGGGTCCTCTTTTTTTTCTTTCTTGAATATCGGGGTTATGTTCCCCTTTTTCCAATCCACAATCATCTCCTTGGATTTTTACAGTCGGTTCAAGGGGTTTGTCCTGTTTATTTTTTAGATCAAATCCTGATGTCAGTCATGGTGATAATAAAAATAATAATGTATAACTGTATTTCATTTAAGTTTTTCCTCTTTTGCACACATAAAAGTGGCAGCTGAATCACCTATGGTAAACTTTGCACACAAAATCAGAATAAGAATTCCAACACATACCTTATATGATAAGGTAGATAGGTCTACACATAAAAACTGTCAATCCCACTGTTGATTTTTAGGAAGAAAACACTATTTACTTTGGTCAGATCCAACTTTTCTGCCTGATTTTAGCTTCACTTTTTGAAACACAAAGTTGAGCTGCCAAATACTCAAATATAAAAGTGTATCTAAAGGTAAATGCAAAGCAAGAATTAACCCTCAGAGGCTGGCTGAACAAATTTGACTAATATATTCGGGATAATTTTATTTCTAACTTTCTTTTGATATCATTTTTTAAAAATCATCTTGTGACTAAGATAATATTTGATCTCTCATCTCAAATATCTCAAAATATCTAATTTACAAGTTTTATTTCTGGATTTGTGGAATTTCCAAACCTCTAGTTATGGGAATGGGGATTTTTTTTTTCTTTTATTCAAAACCAATACAACTGGACTCCAATTGAAGCTCCTAAATGCAACATCTATGGCAGAGCTATGGCCTTGTTGGCTTCTGTCTATGACACTGCACCTGAGAATGGGCCCTCCTGTGCCTGTCAGTCTTGAGGAGACTCTGTCAACATTGGCATCAGTGAATACTACATGAGCATTAAACATCTAGTATTTGACATACGTACAGAGCTAAACCTCCCTGAGCCACAGGAAGGCTGTGGCTGAAACATAAACAGCCCTGAAACATAAAAGCCAGGGAAACCAGAGTGTAATCTTATTAATACCTCCTTGTCATGACAACTGTACTGGTGAATACTATTTCTGGCTTGTTTCCCCTCTCACTTATCAGGATAAGGACTCAAACAGCATTCTTGCATTAATGCAACAAGTGATTGGTGATAGGTGTATGTATGGGAATGTTTATTTCTTACAGAATTTATCTGAAAACAGTGCTGACAGGATAGTTCCTCATACACTTAAACAGCCCCTGGGTAAACAATTTCGCTGTCTAAAAGATCACACGTGCATATATTTCATGGGTTGGAAGTTGTACGTTTAATCTTGAGAGCTCATGTTGTTTTCACCTAAATTTGTCATGTGAATTTGAAATGTAACAATCTGTGTCACCTTGGGATGTTTGTATTGGGCTGTTTTATTGAAACCCTATTCTGACAGGGAAAAGATGAAGTATTATCTTAGATTCATAGATTTTCAAGTCAAGAGGAATTCTACAATCAGCTAATGTGTCTTTCTGTGTCTAACACAGGAGCTGCACAACATGAGGAGTTATAGTTTGGGCAAGATGCCTTAACTGGCGTTAGTTTAAACTTGGCAGTGATATGACCCTCTTGCAGCCAGACATTTTGCTGGAAATGCTATAAATATACATTGTTCAGAATTGAGACTGACAATATTCAATCACTTTTATAGCTAATAGTAAAATAAGGTTGCTCTCTTCTCAAATGATAATGTAGCACTTGAACGACCTAATAATTTAAATATGTTGGACTCAATGTGATATTTAGGTTACTTTGAGGGTTTGATATTAACTATTATTCTTTTGGTGGGTTTGTTTTTTTTTTTTTTTGGTACATGCTTTATGATTTTTCTAGTAATATAGATAGGTTAATAAAAAATGTAGAACAAGAAATCTGTTTTCTATGCATTCTTATGTAGAATCAAGAGTTTGGAATCTGACAGATCTCTGAAGAAGATGACTGAGATAAGAGATGACAGATGATAAGATAATGACTCTGTGACTCACTGGGGACACATAGAACTGTCCCAATAGGTCTTTCCAGTAATATCTATGTTGGTATTTTAAGGACAAATGTTTTGTATTGATCACTTTTTCAAATGAGGAACAGAAACTGAAGACTACTCTGGGCATTTGTTGTCAATTGTTTGTAGTTCTCACAACAGAATATTCAGATGTTATATTTTTACACCATGTCTGTTTATTACTGATTTTAGATTTCCTTTTTTTCCCCTTTCTTACAATGTCTTACACCCCTAGTTTTAAATGGTCTTGCTCCTTACTAAAAACCAAATTCTCAGTTAATTCCTTCTTTAGCACACTATATTCTTGTCTTGACTGGGGTCTCTAAGCGCTAGTTCAACGTATCATATGCTATGTCATAAATCAATAGCAATATGTCAACATAGAAACAAGAAATGCCTAAACAAGACAAGCAGCTATTTTTTAAAGTATCTGTCACCTTTAATAGATACCCATACATGAACATAAACACTTGTTCTTCCCCAAACATGCCACGTATTGCCCAGAAAGGTTACTGAGAGAGGCTGTACAGTTTCTGTCCTTGGAAATATTCAAAGCCCTACTGGAGAAAGTCCTCAGCAATGTGGTCTGATCTCACAGCTGAACCTGCTTTGAACAGCAGGTTGCACCAGACTTCCTAAGGTCTCTTCCAACCTGGATTATTCTGTGATTGTGTGTCCTTCTCCAAATACTGCCTGTGTCTATTCGTGGAGAAAAAAAATGTGAGGAAACATATTTCATATTTCTGATCTTCTACACTTTCTTTCCTTCTTTTTATAATTTATATTGAAGAAAGTACTTAGCAGTGTACCTGGCTACATAATTTTTCTTACAAATATATCAACAATTTTACTGCATTCGATATCAATAAACTTACAAATTGTTTATAGCTAATCTAAACACCTAAAAGTAGTTGGCTATTAAAGGATCTAGTCTTTACCAGAACACCTGGGTATTTTAACCCAACAGTGAGAACATCAAATATATGACCAATTTTTGTACCGTGCAATGTAGTAATTCATTTTACAGATTATTTTATACATTCCACTCTGCTTCCCTTTTGTTGCTCTTCTCTTTATTTTTCTCATTTATGTTTGCTTTTACTTCTTTCTGCCTGATACCAACTGTGAATCAGCTGTGTTTTATTGCTCTCTTTTTCCAAGTCTGTTCTGTCTTCTTAGTGATTCTATGGTATATATTATGATGGGATTATTATGGTAATGTTATAGTACTTACACTTTATCTTTGTCCCTCTGTTTTTTCCTCATTTTTTTTTTTCCCCATATTTTGCCTTTCTGTATCTCTTCTTTGTATGTTTTTTGAATATTATTACACAACCTCATTATTTGGCATTCTTAAAGATGAATTCTTTAAGTTATAAGCTCTTTATGTTATGATCATGATGCCTTAGTTTTCACTCTTCCATTCTAACTCATCTTCTTGTTTTATATTTGCTTTTGATAGGTCAATCCATGTAGACTCAAAATACTTTTACATTAATATACTTTAGAGCTTTCTTGTACAGTTTGAGATCCTGCTCTTTTATCTGCATTAACAAGATTTTGGTAGTTTGCATATTTGCAGATTCTGATACCACTTACTGTATACTTTCTGTTCACTTCTCTGCTCATTATTCCAATAGGTCTATAGAGATACCAATAGTGAAAGTGGCAAGAAAAATAAAAGCTAATTATCTTCACGGAATGCTAATACTCAGAAAACTGTAGTACAGCTTTGTCAGATCCTGCAAATCCTTGTCACTTTTTACATCCCTTAAGAACCCAGTCGTTGGAGAGAACACCCATGACCACAGTTGTATTGGGTTTGCACGGCAAGTTTTTGGTAGTGGGAGGCTACATAGGTGGCTTCTGTGAGAAGGTGCCAGAAGTTTCCCCCATGTCAGACAGCCAATGTCAGACAGCTCCAAGCCACTGACCAAGGCCAAGCCCATCAATGCTGGTGGTAGCACCTCTGGGATAACACATTTAAGAAGGGGGAAAAAACCTGCATGGCAGCAGACAGAAATGAGGAGTGAGAATATGTGAAAGCAACAACTCTGCAGATACCCAGGCCAGTGAAGAAGGAGGGGGAGGAGGTGCTCCAGGCACCGGCGTGGAGATTCCCCTGCAGCCTGCGGTGAAGACCATGGTGAGGCAGGCTGTCTCCCTGCAGCCCATGGAGGTTAACACTGGAGCAGATATCCAAGTGCAGCCTGGGGACAACCCCAGGCCAGAGCAGGCGGATGCCCAAAGGAGGCTACAACTCTGTGGGAAGCCCATGCTGGAGCAGGCTCCTGGCAGGACCTGTGGATCCATGGAAAGAGGAGCCCACGCTTGGGCAGGTTTGCTGACAGGACTTGTGACCCCATGGGGGAACCATGCTGGAGCAGTCTGCTCCTGAAGGACTGCACCCTGTGGAAGGGATCCATGCTGGAGCAGTTTGTGAAGAACTGCAGCCCATAGGAAGGACTCGCACTGGAGAAGTTCATAAAGGATTGTCTCCTATGGGAGGCACCACACAATGGAACAGGGGAAGAGTGGGAGGAGTCCTCACCCTTAAAGAGGAAGGAGTGGCAGAAACAATGTGAGATGAACTGACTGCAACACCCTTTTCCCACCCCCCTGCACTGGGGGGGGGAGGAGGTAGAGAAAAGACAGAGTGAAGTTGAGACCAGGAATAATGGAGGGGTGGGGGAAAGATGTTTTAATATTCAGGGAGTTTTTTTTAGATTAGATATTAGGAAGAAATTTTTTACTCTGATGGTGGTGAGACACTGGAACAGGTTACCCAGGGAAGCTGTTCAAGGACCCCATCCCTGGACGTGTTCAAGGACAGATTGGATGAGGCTTTGAGCAATCTGGTCTAGTGGGAGGTGTCCCTGTCCATGACAAAAGGGTTGGAACTACACAATCTTTAAGGTCGCTTCCAAACTAAACCATTCTATGATTCTATGAAGTCTAGTGGTTGGTTGACAAAGGATATTTTTCAAGAAAAAAGAAGTGTTTCTCTAGCTTTTTGTAAACTTCCTGAGCTTTTGGTCTAGTTAGACAGGAGGATGCTCCTATCTCATGTCTTTTACGCATAAGAGGGAATAATTGGGGAGGGAATGGACTTTTGGATATTTCCTTGTTATGTAGTTAAATTAATGCAAGGTAACCTCTGGGATGGTGCTGTCTAGCAATAAGATGAGCTATCGGCAAAATGCTACTCCCCATCTCATAAGCAAAGGTGAAAAAGGAAGGAGATTCTCATATGCAGGGTGGTGTCTTTAAAGTGGTGCTCCTGGGGCACTGCATTTTATTCACCACTCTTTGCTGTGGTCAGTGTTTAGCCTAGTTTAGTGTTCTGTGTCTTCTTAACCATTGGAGAACTCTCAAGGGGGTGGAATTGTTTTAGCTCATATTAGCAGTAGGTATTGTTTTGGAAGGTTTTGTTATTTGATCTCACTAATAATCAGACATCGAAACATTGAAATTTAGATAACATATATGCATACATGAAAAAAATTTTTCATGTACTGGTGTATATGCTATACAGTTATACTGCAAAATGTTAGTTTTAAGCCCTATGCATCGCATATTTGCATTTTCTTGTTGTAAACTAGAATATTGGGCTGATTTTGTAAGTGTAATATATATTCTCATGCTTCAAGATTTAATAAATTTAATGCCAGGAGGGATGGTTCTGATCATTAACTCTGACCTACTGCCTAATGCACGCAGAGAATTTTGCTGAGTTTCAATATATTTTTGAATAAACAGTAGAATGAGGATCCACAGAAGAAAAATTGATGAGGATCCAACTACTAGATAGATCATTTTGCAGATCTTTATGTTAATTCAGATAACCCAAACCAAAACGTAACAACCACATACAGTCGAGTCACTTATTTGGATTACAGCCTTCAGCCCTTTTCCTGCCCCTACTGAATAAAATCTTGCCCTACTTAGACCTGCCTCTGCTACAAAGAGCATTTTCTTATCACATGGGTGGGATAACTTTTGTCTAACAATCACTAGACTTGAAGCCTAGCCTGTTTGAAAGACCTCCAAAGACTAAGAGCCTGACCAGTAAATTGTCTTTGTCCTTTAACATCTTCATATCAGAAATGTGACTTTTATTTGCTGGAGTTTAAGCCGATTACTTGTCTTGTCTGCCGTTGTTACAGGGTGAGAGGGAAAGATTGCTTATCTTCTCTGGATAGTTCTCTGGATATTTGGGGACTATTACTGTGTACCCTTAACAGTTGATTCTTTAGAGACAACATCTAGGCCATATATTCTAGACCAAGCAACTCAAGTTTTTCATCAAACACGTAATTGCTCTCCTTCTTATTACTGTCTAAACTCGGAAGAACTCCTCAAACAGTTTCATTGTTTTATTAAGGCCTTAATTTTAGCCAGTCTAACATAATAGATACCAAAACAACAAAAAAATAATCTTTCTGTTACAACCCTTTCAACTGCTCTATATCATGATAAAAAACATTTCTTTCCACTTACCTTGCTATCTACATATCTATTTATCTGACCTTGGTTGTTTTACATGTAGATCATGAGCTCTCTGTGGCAAGAAAAATCTTTTCTGTTTGGGTTTGCCAAAAATTTACAAAGGAAATACTTTTCTCTGACTGAAGGCCTGAAGCAAGATCATAGTGCAAATGAATAATTCTTACGATTTTAAAATACATAGTTCTTCTTTATCACTGGTGTTTCTAGATGAGGAAAATCAAAGCTGCCTCTGCAATGTGTGTAGTAATATTTATATCTATGTGGAAGTTTGAAAAAGCTATTAAGATTCTCCTAATGGAATGACATTAATGCCACACAGCAAATTCACTGGTAGCTTTATAAATATATAAATATAAAACCTAAGTATTTTTGAAAGGGAGTCTGAGTTTGTTCAATGTGTGCTATGGTTAAGTTTTGGTCCATTAACAGCTCTGCTAGTACAAATAAATGATAATGACAATCCATTACTTTTCGCTGTCTGTCTTGAACTGTTGTTCATAAGAATATGAAAAATTAGGTTGGTGTGAATTGGGCTATTGTCTTATGTACCAATATATGTATTAAAAAAGAGAGGGTTTAATGTTCTTAAAGATACAATAAGGATTATCCATGTCATCTGAAAGCTATTCAAACTATAACCTGACTCATTGAGTTGTATGAGTAGGAAAATATTCCTGACTACTAGTTTGTCATGCAAAAATGATTGAATTAAAGATACTTCTAAAAAACACTTGAGAGGGAGGTGTCAGCATTTTGTGAAATGTGAATGGTTTCTCGAAATAATAGGCATGTCAAACCGCTGTTTCCAGTGAGAGAAGTTATAGGTAAAAAGCCATGCTGGAATATGTCACTGATAGTCTTGGCACAGTGTGCTAGGGCTCTGATTCATTTATGCATGCATATGTATATATGTATATATATACATATATGTTACAAACCAAGGGCTTGATTCTGATTTTACTTAGCTTCTTTCTTTGATGTTATCTTGAAATTTCACTGACTTTAAGAAAAACTGATTGACCCTCATGGTATTGCTAACAGTATTTGGAGTAGTTTCATGTATTAATTGTGTGATGTGAAGATTTTGCCACAGCTCTGATCTAAACACACTATTGGTTTTTGCTTCCTGCATTTTGGCATTACCAGAGAATCTAAACAGATTGTGATTTTCTCAGCTATGTGTATTATTCAAGACTATTTGCCAAATATATTCTGCTAAACATTTTGATTTAAAATGGATCATGAATTTCATGGGTGGACCACTCAGTGGATAAGGAATTGGTTAGATGGCCACACTCAAAGAGTTGTGGTCAATGGGTTGATGTCCAAGTGGCGAGCAGTGACGAGTGGTGTTCCTCAGGGATCAGTACTGGGACTGTTACTATTTAACATCTTTTTTGGCGACATGGATGTTGACACTGAATACACTCTCAGCAAGTTTGCCAACCACACCAAGCTCTATGGTGTGGTTGATACGTTTTAGGGAAGGGATACCACCCAGAGGTAACTCAACAGGCTGGAGAGGTGGGCCCATGCCAGCTTCATGAATTTCAATGAGGCCAAGTGCAAGGTCCTGCACCTGCGTTGGAGCAATCCCATGCACAAATACAGGCTGGGCAGAGAATGTATAGAGAGCAGTCCTGAGGAGAGGGACTAGGGAATGTTGGTGGATGAGAAGCTCAACATGAGCCAGTAATGTACACTTGCAGCCCAGAAGGCCAACCGTATCCTGGGCTGCAACAAAAGAAGCATGGCCAGTAGGTTGAGGGAGGTGATTCTGCCCCTCTACTGTGTGCTCATGACACCTTGCCTAATACGCTGTGCCCAGCTCTGGAGCCCCCAGCATAAGAAGGACATGGAGCTGTTGTAGTGGGTCCAGAGGAAGGCCACCAAGATGATCAAAGGGTTAGAGCACCTCTGCTATGAAGACAGGCTGAGAGAGTTGGGGGTGTTCAGCCAGGAGAAGAGAAGGCTTTGGGGACACTTTAGAGCAGCCTTCCAATATTTAAAGGGGTCCTACAAGAAATCTGGAGAGGAACTTTTTACACGGGCATGTAATAATAGAACGAGGGGTAATGGCTTTAAACTGCAAGAGGGGAGATTTAGATGAGATGTCAAGAAGAAATTTTTCACCCTGAGGGTGGTGAGACACAGGAACAGGTTGCCCAGGGAAGCTGTGGAGACCCCATCCCTGGAAGCGTTCAAGGCCAGATTGGATAAGCTTTTGAGCAATCTGGTCTAGCAGGAGATGTCCTTGCCCATGGCAGGGGGGTTGTAACTAGGTGATATTTAAGGTCCCTTCCAGTGTAAACCATTCTATTATTCTGTGACGATTCTAAAAAATTTGTTACAGGTGTTTTTTTGTAAATATCCTTTCTAGGAAGTATGATTGTAATTAGATTGGGTTTGATCTTTCTGAAAAATCATGTGATTTTTATTTTTTTCTGATGTCTTACTGTATGACACATAATTTAGTTTCTGATTAGAAACCTCTTATATGCCAGAAAATAAGTTCAATCTAATATTACTCTTTGCAAGCTCTTTCTATCTACATTAGTTTTGGTAGCTACATTTACTAGATTCTTATATCTTTATTAACTTTCGGTAGCTCTTTATGTTACACCAGCATTCCTTGCCTCCATGAAATGAGAAGCTAGTCAGAATGAGTGAGTGCATTCCAGGTCTTAATAGCTGAAACCTTTAATCATGGTATTTTGGAATTTTGGTCTGAGTAGAAACTCTGGGACCTTGGCTATCTGAGGTGATATAACAGGGGAGCTGTAAAGATAAGACTTGTGTGACGAGGCAGTCAGCAGCCAAATGATGCTGATTGTGGATTCTGTGGTAGGATGTTGATGACATGCCGCGTGAAAATTCTATTCTTTCAAAACAAGAAGCATGCAAACTCCCTAAACACCTTTAAAAGATATTTGTCTAATGGATGCATATATTCGTATACACTTGTGTAATGACACCCACACATGAACTTGGAAGAATTGTTATACTGATGATCTTTGTCCTACTCATTCTGCTCATCACAGAATCACAGAATGCTCCATTCCCTTGATCACCTTTGTAGCCCTCCACTGGACTCTCTCCAGTAGTTCCTTGTCTTTCTTGAACTGGGGAGACCAGAACTGCATGCCAGAACTTCAGACGTGGCCTCACCAGGGCACAGTAAAGGGGGAGGATGACTCCTCTCAACTGGCTGGCCACATTCTTTTTAATGCGCCCTAGGATACCATAGGCCTTCTTGGCCACCAGGGCACATTGTTGGCTCATGGTTGTCCTGTTGTCCACCAGCACTCCCAGATCCCTCTCTGCAGAGCTTCTTTGCAGCAGGTCAGCCCCCAGCCTGTACTGGTGCATGGGGTTATTCCTCCCCAGGTGCAGGACCTTATACTTGCCTTTGTTGAACTTCATTAGGTTCCTCTCCACCCAACACTCTAGCTTGTCCAGGTCACACTGAATGGGGGCACAGCCTTCTGGTGTGTCAGCCACTCCTCCCAGTTTTGTGTCATCAGCAAAGTTGCTAAGGGTATGCTCTGTCCCCTCATCCAGGTCATTGAATATGTTGAACAAGACTGGGCCCAATACTGACCCCTGAGGAACACTTCTAGTTACAGGCCTCCAACTGGACTCTGCACAGCTGATCACAACCCTCTGAGCTCTGCCATTCAGCCAGTTCTCAATCCACCTCACTGTCCACTCATCTAACCCACTGTTCCTCAGCTTGTCTATGAGGATGTTATGAGAGATAGTGTTGAAAACTTTGCTAAAGTAAAGGTAGACTATGCCCACTGCTCTCCCTCACCTCTGCATTGTCATGCCATCTTAGAGGGCTATCAGATTGGTCAAACATGATTAAGAGTATTAAAATCAGATTCAAAGTTCCAATCAGATTCACAATAGCTTTATTTTATCTTTACTGACCTATAATAGAAAGGCAGAAGGGACAAATATCATAACATGTGAAAACGTTTCTGGACTCAGTCGTAATGATATTGATTTAATTCATCTCACTGTGGTACTGCTATAATGGCACAAAAAGTGTTGGAAAGTTCAGAGGCATTAATCTTCTTATCTGTGCACTGAAACTCACTCTGAAAAGATAGATGAAGGAGGGCTGATGAATGCTGCTTCATTAAGAGAATTTTAAAATGCAATTTGTCTTCATGAAAACGAGGAATTACACATTTCCAGCTTTCTCCTGGGCCTGCTAGAAATATTTTTAAGCAAAAACCTTTGATACAGAATAGTCTTTATGGTAGGACAGTAACTATTATAGAAGAGAGGTATGTCCTGGTCAATCTGTTTGTGAATCACAGCAGTGGAAAATCTCAGACCCACAGATTCAAATTTCCTAAAAATGATTATGTGGTATCAGAAAGAAAAATTCCCTTTAACTAACTTAGGTCTATGTTCAGTAGATTATGCAGAAGATTTTCATAGTGCTTAAGGCTAATGGTGCAGGTGATGAGCTACAACTTGATTAATCTTGAAATTTGCAGGAATCGAAAAGCTTTTTCATAATAGAATATTGCATGTTAGAATAACATTCTAATAGAATAATGGATACTCTTACTATTACTCACACCTTAATTTCAGAGTGCCTTGTATTGCTTAGGAGCTTTATGACAAGACTGCAAAATGTGGAAGAAAAAAGGAACTGCAAATATACAGGTATGACATCTGGAAACAGAGAGCAAAACCTGTCTAGGCAAACATATCTTGCTGAGATGATGAGGTTTCAAAGAATTCCATTTGCTCATTTCTTATTTTTTTGCGTTGTCCTGTATAATTCTTAGGGATCTGAAACTAAAGCCAGTGAAACCAATAGACAGATTGTCATTCATGCAAATATGTATTAGACTACAACTTATAGCAAAATTTAAGTGGAAGAGTTCTGCCCATGTCTGGCATGATGAAAGCTCCTCATTTTCCCCCTTTTCTACACTTATTTGGCTTTTTAAACTTCTACTCAGAGGCACCGTTTCCACATTACTCACTCTGATCCCTCTTACAATGCTCTATAGTACGGTTGCAGTGGAGAAAAAGGTTAAGAGAGAGAGAGCGCTAATCCATCTCCTCTACTGGAACAGGCTTTTATACCCTTTTCTACTGCCTATCCTTTTTTCCCCTCACCTTTTTTGTATGTTCCCTTTTTGTGTATCAGTTCACAAAACATTTTATTTTAGTCTTCTGCTAAAATTCCCAGTCCTTCTGCATACCAGGATGGGTTACTCCTAAAAGAAACAAACAAACCCCACATCAGCTTTGCTGGTGGTACCTTCCCTGCTCATGGTGCCTTCTTAGGCCATTCTGCATAGCAATTCCCTACACAGGCTGAAGCCTGCTCTTCTAAACACCAGAGTCCTAATGCTGCTGCCCAGCCTCCAGCCTTCCCTTAGATTTCATCTCAGTTTGAAGCCGTTGTCCATCGCCACTGTCACCATGGTTGTCCTCCTTTATAGGCTGTGGTTCAAGTTCGGCATTACCCCTGGCTGGCCTCTCAAGCATTCACGTAAGGAAATTATCACCAGTGTGATCTAGGAGCCTCCTGAACCATCCCAGTTCCATAATTTCTCCCCACAGATGTTCAGATGGTTCAAATTCCCTTTTAGTATGAGGGCCTGAGAGTGGGAGACTGCTACTTGTTGTTACAGAAAGTCTCCTAACTACAACCCTGCTGTGAGGCCATCTGCACTACACCCCCATCTCAACATAAACTCGAACATAGGAAGTTCCATCTAAACACGAGGAGGAACTTCTTTGAGGGTGGCAGAGCACTGGAACAGGCTGCCCAGAGAGGTGGTGGAGTCTCTGACTCTGGAGACATTCCAAACCCACCTGGACGCCATCCTGTGCAACCTGCTGTAGGTGGCCCTGCTCTGGCAGGGGGTTTGGCCCAGATGATCTCTAGAGGTCTCTTCTAACCATTAACATTCTGTGATTCTGTGATTCTGTGAACATTCACTTCATGCCACTTCATTGTTCTCCAGTTCTGGAAATACGGTTTCAAAGGGTCCAAAACTACAAAAAGGTGATTGCATTTTACTGTTGATTTCAGTGGGCTTTGAATCAGGCTGCTCTAGATATCATTAGCTATAATGGAGGAATGATCCTGACACGTTCTGTGTTTCACGTGTCTATTTCACTTATCTCCTCCTCACTAAGTTCTTCCTCTCCTCTCCTACTCCTAGTAGGAGCTGTTCCCCCACAGTTTAAGCCTAGGCACTGTTGGACAGTAGGTGGGAAGATACCGCAAAAATGAATTTATACTTTTATATATGAGAAATGGAGTGTAGTATTAAACCGACAAAAATTATTCCAGGCCTAGGCAGAAAGAATCTGAAAACAAGACATAAGCAGCCATGCATAAAATGTCTGAAACCACAGAGGAAAGAGCCGACAAGACGAGTTGTAACAAGGTGAGCAACATATCAAAGTGAAAAAAAATCCCTCTAGAGAAGGCAATATGGATGAAGAAAACAAGTTAGTGTATGTGTGAGTGCATTACTATACTCAGCTGTGTAAGACCTTCAGGGAAAAGGTCACTGAAGCTATCAGAAAATTCACTGTCATGATGCTCCAATCAGACAAAGGACACTGATGAAATTACAGGTGTATCTGCTCCCTTCCCACACTGTCTATAAAGTCTCCCCATGACGTAGATTAATTGAATCCCTCAGGTCTGGAATCATCTAGGGAGGTAACAAAAAGTTACACATACAGGAGTTGACAATCCACCTACGGAAATGCTGTAAATATATGCTGGAGATGGTGGCGGGTATCTGTGTGCCCATTTGCAGGGAGGAAGGCAGAAGACAGACCAGCGTCTGTGCCAGATTTACAAAGTGAAAATAGGAACTCGGATGAAAGACAGATCTTGGCTCATCTTTACCACATGTCCTGCACCATAATCTAAAACTATCTTCTGTGGATTGTCTAAAAGTTATGACTCTTTTGGATACTGATACTCAACAGCACACTGCATAATGTCTTTCACTAGTATGATCACCTTCCTGTCTGGATTTCAGCTTCAGAAACTGCAAAGACTATGGCAACAGGCCACAGTCAGTTTAGCGTTCTGATGTTTGCTTTACAGTATGTCTCTTGCTTTGATTAGAGGCTGTTTCAAAGCTCCTGAAGTTTGACTGTTTGTAAATTCGCATCTCTGAAATGAGGTAACAATTTACAGAACACAAATATGTACTCCTAGCTAATTAAAAAATAAAATCCAGAGACTTATTCATTGTAGACTTTTCATTTTTCTCATAATTTGTAAGGGTTGATTTAGAAGTAAGGCAGAGTAGGAAACATCTCAACTTAATCTTAGCTACTTTGAAGACTTCTGTTTCTAAGCTAGCCAGGAAGTATTCAGTGGAGATATTCCAATAAGTTAAATTAATTACCCTCTAGAAATGATGATTCCCCTCTTCATTACAAAGTGGATCTAGATTATTAGGTCCCAATACAAAGATCACATATTAAAGCGATTGTGAATCCTTAGAGTAGGCTTTGAGACTGAGATATCTAGGTTTGGGTGTCCACCACAATTAAGTGTCAACAGGTACTTGAAGTCTGAACTCCAGTAAATGAAATCTGTAAAGTTTGGAGAGTAATTCATCTTGAACAAACAACAAAAAAATGTATGTAGGAGGTGATTTAGTTGCTGAGATGCCCTAAGGTGATTGAGCACCACATGGGGCTTGCAGCTCTGACACACAACTTACAGAAGTCTCATAGCATTCTGGTTTCAGAGCTGGAGGCCATGAATATATCCTATGGTGGTACTATAAAAGTGGACACATCTTCAGGAAGCTGAATCCTGCCACTAATGTCCCCCTAGAAATCTATATACAGACATTTTAGAACAAGCATTTTAATCTCTGAGTAAATCTTCCCTCCCTTGCTTAAAGTAAGGAGATAAATCTTGCTTTAAACCACCAAAATTAAAGTTAAGAACACAACCTTGATTATAAGCTCTGGCATATTGATCTAGACAAATCATCTGTGTGAGGTGGGGAACTGGCTGACAGGCCACCCTCAGAAGACGTTGGTAAGTAGCTCCTTTTCAAACCAGCAGCCTGTCACAAGTGGGGTCTCCCAGGGACAAATACTGAGCCCAGCACTGTTTAATATCTTCACTAGTGATTTGCATGATGGGATTAAGTGTATCCTGATGAATTTTGTTGATGATACCAAACGGAGTGGGGAAAGTGGGTAAGTGGACACCTTGGAAGGGAGAACCACTCTGCAGGAACACCTGGATAGGCTGGAAGAGTGGGTTAACAAGAACCTTGTGAACTTCAACAAGGACAAGTGCAAGGTCTTGCAACTGGGAAAACATAATCCAGGAGTGCAGCACAGACTGGGGTCTACCTGGCTGGAGAGCAGCTCTCTGGAAAGGGACCTGGGGTCCTGGTGGACAACAAGTTCAATATGAGTGAACAGTGTGCTGCAGTGACAAAGGAAGCCAACGGGATGTTGGGCTGCATCTCCGAAAACATCACCAGCAGAGATAAGGAAACCATTATCCCGCTCCACTCAGCACTTGTCAGGCTCAACCTGGAATACTGTGTTCAGTTTTGGTCCCTGCTATACAAGAGAGATGTGGACAGTCTGGAGAGGGTCCAGAGAAGGGCCACCAAGACGATCAGAGAGCTGTGAAGACTTCCATATGAGGAAAGGCTGAGGGAATTGGTTTTGTTCAGCCTTGAGAAAAGAAGGCTTACAGGAGACCTTATCACATCATGATCTGATGTTTAAAGGGTGACTACAAAGAAGATAGAGACTCCCCTTTTACAAAGAGTGACATAAAAAAGGTGAGGGGTAATGGGTATAAGTTAGTCCTCGGGAGATTCTGATTGGACACAAGAGGAAAATTTTTCCCAATGAGAACAATCAGCCATTGGAATAATCTCCCCAGGGAAGTGGTGGATTCCCCATCACTGGACACTTCTAAGGTTCAGCTGGACAGGGTGCTGTGCCATCTTGTCTAGACCATGCTTTTGCCAAGAAAGTTTGGACCAGATGATTCTTGAGGTCGCTTCTAACCTAAAGTCTCTGTGCTCAAAGAACAATTAAGACTGACCTTTCTATCTCTTGTGCAGGCTGGAGAAGTGGAGACTCACCTGGCCAGCACGGGATGCAGATAAGGAGGGAGCCCTGTGTAGGCAGTACAGCCCTGTTTTTCCTCAGTGAAGACAAGATAACAGGAACTTGTGTAGTTCTTAGTTTCTTCAAAAGGCTATCGTGCCCGATGGCTGATCTCTGCCTCATTACCTGTGAAATGAATATTTGAAGCTGACACCCCTGTAAACATATACGACTATAGTACTCGTCTCTCCACCCAAATCATAATTTACATCACGTAGGGGAGGGGAAACTCATAATTTTGTGGATAAAAAGATGGAGAAAGTGACTGTAAAACTGGGAGAGAAGAATCTTGACACCTGATGGACCAGTTGTAGGGCTGTGTTCTCTTACTCTATCCCAGGCAGGGACGCCGCCTTGCGTAAGTGCTGCGCCTTTCACTCTCTGTTGAATGGTACCCCTGGGTTGTTATATTATTATTATTATTTTGCTAGCAAGATTAACCTTAAATAGTAACGCTATTGTAGTCAGTAATTTATCAACGCCAATCTCGAATCTGTTCTGTCACAATATCGAATCTGTTCTGTAGCTCTCAATAAATGAGTAATTTCCATTTTGTGAATCTGACTCAGTGAAAGTCATTTGCTGGGACTTTGATCAAGGAATCAGTGAAAGTCCCTTTGCTGGGACTCTGGTTGACAAATCATTGAAAGTCCTTTGCTGGGACTCTGATAGATCAGTGAAAGTCCTGGGACTCTGACAGACAGATATTGAAACTATATTTCCTTTTAACGCAACACACATAGACCCTCAAAATATACTGATAATGACAGTCACACTGAGACACAATAACTGTCCTGATATCACAAGACAACGAAGAAGAACAGGCTTCATTCAAAGTTATAATAGCAGTGGTATGCTCCCATTCTTCAGTGTGGCAACCTACTTCTACAGTGCAGAGCACACAGTAGTCAGAACACTCTCCTAGGAAACATCGCCAAAAAGACAGCGAACAAGCTGGAGATTCGTCTGCCTAAAAATGCTTTTGGAATTTGTTAACAGGGTTTTCTTACTCTGCTCTAGATTGGCTGCAGGCACTCCATGGTCTACATATTGCTTACTTTCTGTCCATGTGGCTGCCCTGTGGACGGCTTGAAGATTGACTATGGAGAACTTTTCCAAATAGTCCTGCTGGCACATTAGTGCAGCAGTGTGCTCTACCATATGTGTGCCTCTGTGCTCTGGAAAGAGCCTGGAGTTTGCTTCAGGCTTGCTCCATAGAGAAGACGAATCTACTCTTTGAAGGTGGCCCTAGGGCCACCGATAACTAGCAGCATAGCCAGAATGGCTCTCTAGTGTCATTTAGCACACCCTGGAAGGTGCCAGACATTCACACAGGACAGGCGTGTACAGTACAAGATCATATCATTCTCAACCAGCATCTGGAGGACATCTGGGAAACTTCATTCTACTTGAATAAGAACATTAGATACCTCTGTTCAAGCATATCTCAAATGACCACGATGTTTAGAAGAGGTGGCATGTATCAAATTAACACATTTATTTGAAATCACTATAGTGAGAAGTCAACAGCATGCTGTGACACAAATTCTCTGTCTCTCTTGCCTCATCCTTAAAAAGGCAGATCTTAATATATTTGTTGCTGTAACACCTGAGAGAACATAACAAGGTCTACTAAGTTTTTCGGAGGGAGAGACTGATAAAATAAAACAGAAATTTTAAAGCTTGTGTCACCACTAGCCTTAAATATGATAAAAAACTCCTACACTTAGGTACTTATAAGGCAAAATGAGAGAGGTGGGCAGATCCCAGTATATTTGAAGAGTGTAGATATAACTACAATTTAATACAGAAAATACATGAACATGGAAAAATTTAATTGAAAAGTAATGTAGCTATCATAAACTAAGAAATAGCACAGCTGGAGGATTTTAAAACTGATTTGGAAGCAAAATCCTCTCATTGAATTAGAGAATAAAAAATTCAGTTAGGGACCTTGTAGAGTAGCAAAGCTGGAAGAGCTCCTATAGTTAAGGGCCTGTCAGCATTTCCACTACAGACCAGTACTTTTTGGGGATTATATTTCATCCAGAGAGTTTGATGTGGGATGAACTTGGGATAAAGTATCTCAGCCTTTGAGTAATATAATGTTAACTCTATTGTAATAAAAATCTGTATTCACTTCATAACTGTTGAGTCCACTGCATGGCTACATTGCACATTTTGATATAAAGATACCTGAACTAATGATTAAATAAGTATGCCCACATAATACAGTTCAGGTAAAGCTTTTAAGGCAAAATAGTTTTGCTGGTGTGATGTTATGCCCAAGTTATTCAGCCAAAACTCTCCTCCTAGTTTATATTCTCAGGTGAGTTTTTTCACCAGTGACATTTCCAGTCCATTCAACAATTTCCTAACTCATCTTCTGCAATGTTGCTATTAGTGATGAGACAAAAGGAACAAAAGAAAGGTAACAGTTATGTCAAAAAGCAAGTTCTGGTGTATTTTAGATCTCACTTGGGCATTACAAGGGAAAAAATAACCCAAAACAATAAGAACTGTGAGATAATTCCAATGTTATCTTGGTATACTTTAATGGCAAAAGGAATTAATAAATGTAAAAACTAGGGTTCTACTCCTTTGAATTATGTTGCAGTTACTTTTATGGTGCAAATTTAGAGGCTAATTTTCAATGGTCCATTATGCATGACCAAGCAAATAGCTCTGTTGACTTATGAACAAGCTTCTAGCCTCCCTGGCCTTGGGACAGCTCTGTCATGGATCTTCAACGCTGGGGAAACAGGGTAGTAGAGGTCATTATTAATGACAAGAATAAACAATTCTTTTAGTATTTGTCTTGAAAAATATAGATAGAAAATGGGAACAGAGGGGGAATCAATTCTCTTAGCTAAAAGTTGTAAGAGTTTAAGGTCCTGTTCTGTTATTTCTTTTGTGATCCCTTTGTTTTCTAGAGGTTGAAGATCTAACATTTGGAAAACTATTTAGAAATTTACTTAGGATGAAAGCTGAAAGGGAGAAAAAGCGAATAGACTAAACACAGTAGGAAGACCCAAATGGTGAAAGCAAGGAATTTCTACTGATGAGGTAAGTATATGGATGGAAAGACAAATGTGATAACTTTAATATATTCCCCTTTGGGGAACAAAGTAGATTGCTGCAGATGCATGACACAACAGTCAGAGAGGAAAAAGTTTATTTTTTTAGTTTTTCTTACTGGTCGCCTGCAGACTAAGACAGAATTATATTGCTTTATCTCTATATTCAATTTATTTACTAGAGATGGAATACCAAATCTAATCTTATGGCAACTCATTCATCCTCTGTTGGGTTCTCCACATTATTTTTTTCATATATTTTCCTTTCCAGCAGGTATCTTCATACACGAGTATATATGAAATATTGCTAGTTAATTGTTACCAGTTTTTCCAGGTAGAAAAAGAACTGTCAATCAAGGTTGTCACAATTGTTACAGTAAACAACATTTAAAAATAATAAACACAGTTAAATTTCAGACCGAATATCCAAAGACAATATTTCTCTGGGGACCTCACAATCTTAGAGAACAAGTCTTATGAGAAGCAGCTGAGGGAACTGGGGTTTTTTAGCCTGGAGAAAAGGAGGCTGAGGGAAGACCTTATTGCTCTCTATAACTACCTGAGAGGAGGTTGTAGTGAGGTGGGAGTCGATCTCTTCTCCCAGGTAATAAGCAATAGGACAGGAGGAAATGGCCTCAGGATACACCAGGGAAGATTTAGATTGGATTTTAGGAAAAATTTCTTCACTGAGAAGGTTATCAAACATTGGAACAGGCTGCCCAGGGAAGTGGTGGAATTGCCATCCCCAGAGGTCTTTAAAAGACAGGTAGATGTGGTGCTGAGGGACATGGTTTTGTGGTGGTTTCAGCAGTGCTAGGTAGATGGTTGGACTCGATGATCTTAAAGGTCCCTTCCAACCTAGGTGATTTTATGTTTCTGTGACATTTCTGAGGTTGACAAAATAGCAGTAATCTAGACTATATCACCCATGAAGTAGTCTCATCTCTGACTTCAGTTCTTATTAGACTCGCATCTCTGAATCCCAACAGTTTCTTCATCCATTACTATTATCAAGTTCTTGGCTTGCTAAAGGTCTCTAGAAAAGTATAATCTTCCCCAGAAACAAATCTACAATTTTTGCTAAACCAGTACAGCAGCATTGCAAGTAAGGTAGTCCTATTTTGAGGTGAAACAGAAATAATTTTCATTTCAGTAATTTTACTTTAGTTTTTCTGTTGTTTTTTTAGTGGTTTTTTTCTGATTTTTTTCTTTTTTTTTTCTCTTAAAGACAGGCTTGCAAAAAAATTATTCCCGGCACTGTGTTTGTTTAAGGCCTACGTGTGGCTTCAGAGAATGTGTCATGGTTTAACCCCATCCAGCAAGTAGGGCCACACAGCAGTTCACTCACTCCCACTCCCTCATGCACCTCCTGGCAGTGGCATAGGGAGAGGAAGGAGAAAAAGGAAAAAACCTCATGACTTGAGTAAAGTTTAACAGAACAGTAATGCAAGAGAAAATACTACTACTACTACTACTACTACTACTAATAATAATAATAATAATGGTAAAAGAATGTACAAAATGAGAGATGCAATGCAGTTGCTCACCAGCCAGTGATTGATTGCTGAGCCCGACCTGAGCAGTGATTGCAGATTCCTGTCCCCTGGCCAGCCATCATTTGTCTACTAAGCATGATGTCTATGGTATGGAATATTCTTTTGGCCAGCTTGTCCTCTGTATGATCCCTCTCAGCTTCTATGGGAAGCTGAAAAAGTTTTTGACTTAATGTAAGGATTACTTAGCAACAACTAAAACATTCTGTGTTATCAACATTATTCTCGTACTAAATCCAAAACACAGCAGCTACTAGGAAAATTGACTCTATCCCAGCCCTAAACCAGGAAAAAATGGCACAAATAAATAAATAAATAATCAGTGTTCCCACTGTAAGGAAGAACTAACTTTTTCTTGCTAATATTTATCTGTTTTGAAGCTTAGTGCCTAGATAAAGTAGTTTCCAAGGGGGTGAAGTTGGATTCCTCAGCGACCCCTTGGAAAGAACATGTACTACACGTAGAATAATTACTTAGATTTAAAGGCAAATTTCAGAGCAGCCAAGTTTCCAAGTCACGGGTCAATGTTGGAATTTGACACTTTCTGCCCTTCTCATTTCATTTTTAATATGGAATATAAACCCATGATTTATTACTAGATTCAGCAAAACAGATATGTTCTTCTGTGTACTGGCAGTTCAGCTAAGATGGGACAGATTTGATCTCTGGTCTCAATATGCAATAAGTAGTGATACCATAAAATTGCTCTCCTTCAGCTGTTGTATTTATCCCTACGAAGTGGAGCAATTTCCACAGGAGAAAGGAAGTGCATCATCTACTTATGTGCATTCTTGTTGCTGTCCAGTCTGCCCAGCTGGAAAAGATATAAAACGGGAAGACTCAAACACCTTCATGAAGCAAGACTTCATGAAGAAAAGAGTGGAAACACTTAACACGCTGCTCAGACTGTGCCTCTGAGATAGGGTGCCCTGGCTCAGTATAGAATGAACACATATACCAAGTTACAGTACCTAGAAGACCAAATACAAATTCAGACAAGAAAGAAAGTCTATGTATTTAACAAACAGAACAATTAAACATGGGAAGAACTTACCAAGGGCTAGTGTAGATTTTCCAGCACTAGAAATTTTAAAATCAGTAGTGGCTGTATTCCTAAGACATATGTTCTACTTCAAACGAACACTAATTCACAGTCTTTATAATGGCCTGTATCATGCAGAAGCATAGACTATTCAATCCTTTCTAGTTTTATACTCTGAATCTTTGAAGACAGCTGTTTCCATTAACTGGAAAAGCAGAAAAGAAGCTTTTGTCAATAATAGGGGTGATATATGAAAGTAGAGGTTAAAATAAGCATAAATAGGGCAGTTTGTATGCTGCTTCTTCGGTACTATACTTAAGAAAGAAGACTCCCATGTCCTTTCCATAGTGCATCTGTTCTTTACTCATCGTGTTATATTCCTGATAAGGTGACACACATTCATCCCTTCTGCCTGTGGGTAGAAGAAAGCTTATAGCTCTTCCCCAGGCCTTAGAAAGCAAGCCCTTCCCCTTCCATCTCTCTCCTAAATAAATTTATTTGAAACATAACATGAAGGATAGAGGAGAAGATTATTGAAAAGGTGGGAGAAAAGGTAAGAAAACATTTACTTCAACATGATATACACAAATATACCAATTCATAAGAAAAAAAATAAGGAATGTAAGGTTGCCTTGAGAAAGGGAAGGGAGAGAGAAAATATAGGAGGAGGAAAAAAGAGGAACAAAAGGAAGGAAAAAACCCTTGAATTCACAATAAACTAACATAAGTTTTGCTAACTTGCAGAAGCCCTCAGCAAGCTTCCTGTTGATGACGTAAGTAATTTACATAGATCCATCAACAATTCTATGAACACAATGATGAGATGACCAGACTTTTAGCTTCCAAGTTACAGAAGTGACAAGAATCCAGAAAACTAGTTATATTAAAATACTCCTTGACACAAAAGATACTTGATCTTGCAGGCTTCACAGAGGTTTTTGCTCGCTTTTATCAAACTCTGCAAGGTGATACAGACTAGATTACAATTACCTGGAGAGGTATTCAGAATTTTATAGACGATAAAGCCAATACACTTTTATTCATCACATAGCAGAAACAAATATTTAAAGAACTTATTTCCAGAAAAAAAGGAGAAGATATGATCATAACTCCTAAAAAGTAATAAAGTGCCGGACCTGGTTTAGTATAGCATGTACTTGAGGGCATTAGTGAAGAATTATTAGTCCTTGTGGAGAGTGTCATTTGGAATGTATTCAGTTCAAGATTCTGTCTAAAGACAAATTCTTTTGCTTCAATTTAAAATCTATCTGTGTATTGTAGTCCTAAACAGGTCTGGGAAGAAATTTTCCTATGAAATTATTTTTGATAGAAAACTAAGTTTTTGAAGAAATAAAATACTACACAACTTGAACTGTGTTCAGTTCAAATAGCAGCGAATTCAGAAAATTGAATAGTATGCAATATGAATAAGGCCAATGGTTAGGTAGTGGTAGATAACTATTGTAGATAGCGTCTACATTGATAGCATTGATAATCTGTAATCTTTTAAGGGAGGATTAATTTCATGTGCATAAATCTGCTGCTTCAAACCTGTACTATTTCAGACACAATTAAAAATAATTTGATATTAAACAAAAGTGCTTTGGTTTGTCGACAAAACGTTTAAAAAATCTGCAAATAGTCTGTTTTTTTCTCTTTTCTCTCCCTGCCCATTACCTTTCAAAAGCAGAGCTTTTCATAGTTAATTTGGGAGGAAATGGCTTTCTTGCATGTTTTCCCTTGTATTTCCTACAAGAATAGAAAATACCTGTTTCTGAGTGCATGGTTTGAATACTGCTGTGGTCCAGACTTTGAAAACTTCTGTCTATTTCCACTTTATTCTGCTGGGTGTATACACAAAGCCGAAACTGTACTAGTGCTTGATTTAGGTTATGAAAAAAAAATCCAGGTTAGCTGACATAGGGGAAGCAGAATGTTACTCCTCTGATTGTCTGAACAGCACAATAGGTGCACTCTCCCCCTCTGTGTCTGTGTGTGTGGCTCTTCAGTTCCTCAAAGAACACATTTCTTCTTCACAGAGAAAACAACCATTTTCTTCTCTGCAAGAAGGAAAGGTGGGGCAGGGGGAAGGTTACACTTCAGGGAAGAAAAAGTCTCTTCTCGCACTTGAATTAGTTTTGCAAAACCAACTGAGAGTAATTCATAATGCTTCACCTTTAAATGACTTCATTTCTGAATGCAGCTACAAAAGATGGAGGAGAGCAGCATGTTGTTATTACAAAAGGTAGACAGGACCCAATCTGTGTGGGGCATACTAAGCATTATCTTTATTAAATATTGATTTTAAAATCTTTAAGTCACTAAGAGCTTGGAGACACTGATTAAATTACTTGCTAATCTAGAACAAACTGGTTCTGTTGTAAACAGAATCAACAGAAATAATCTCAGGAGGTCTCTTTATGTTATGAGTAAACCAAACAACCCTCTACTTTTAGGCTCAAACCCTGGAAAATGCTCTGGAACTACTGAACACACAGTATTTGGATAAATTATTATCTCAAATGAACAGCCATTTGAATTTTTCTCTTAAATTTATGCCAATCTGTCTTTATTTCTGTGGGTAAGGTAGATGAGTTTTGAGTAAAGATATATTCTGTCACTGAAAATTAAACACAACTCCCATTGCTTTCAATAAAACACCCTAAAGCAAGTTCTAGCCCATTTTTTTTGTTCATCGTATGTTCTGGAGCCAGCTTTGGGTTATGCTATTAATGTTTCTGCAGAGGTTTGCAAACTGAGACAGAGGCTAGTACTGCCAGGTATGGTCTTTAAGGACTACGAGAAATATTATTCTACTGCTTCAAATAAAAAAATAGTAACAATCCAGAATTTCAGACACAGCTTTCTCTCTAATATTTCTTGTTGTTTGACTCAGGTACTCCATTCTTCATCTGGTTAACTTTTTAGCTGGTTCAGCCTTGTGTAAGCTGCTGTCATCAGTACTTTCTCTCAAAGTATTTTCACAGTGTATTTCCTCAGTATTTTCACAATGGCTAAAGACATTTCTTAATTCATTCTTCATCTGTATGAGACAACAATATGCAAGAATAGTTTCTAATCTTTAGTGTACACACACAACAAACATTTCAAGCAAGGATAAGTACAGTTAGGATCCTGAATGTTTATTTAGACTTCTTAACAGCAAAAAAAATGATGAACATCTGGAGGTCCAACTTATGGCAGATCCTCAAGTTCCTCATAGTTTTTGGATTTCAGAATATATATGAGCTCTATGCAGAGTCAATCAAAAAAAAAAAAAATCCAGATAATTTAACAGCCAAATGAATTTTTGGCATGTGTCAGTCTGAAAAATTACTGTATTTCTTTTAGCTTAGGTCTTCATCTTAACCTACCTGATTAGCAAAAAAAACTTTAATCTACTGATCATATTTCAGATACCATACTTTTCTAGATAATTATCGACCAATATTTTATTTTTTAATAATAGTGGTAATTAACCATTTGATCTAGTCAGTCGAGGATGTGTAGATGCAAAATCACTTAAATCTAATAAATCATCCTTGGTGATCTTCTAAAGCGTATAATCTAGTTCAGTGAAAAGTCATGAGCCAAATACATGAATCACTTGTGAAGTCCATAGCTTATTTTATCTAAAAGGTGAGATTCATGTCTATTGAAATATCCATGAAACCATTGACTTCAAAGTTAGATACATGCTCACTGCCTAGCTCTAGTGAAGTCAAAGGCATTTGGATCATCCCCCATAAAAACTATATATTATTGTTATTTCTTCCCATTACCTGAGATCTCAATGGGAACATAACTACTAATGTACCTCTAACTTAGACTGCTGTAAGTGAATTCAGAATTTTATCACCTCCTTCAGCATCGCAAGTGTTCCCATCAAGGTTGCTTTCTGGCATGTCTATATTCAGTGTGCACAGTACTGCTGTGATAATGTATCATGAGATTCTAGAGCACAGTAAATAATTGGTTTTATGCTTATATATTTCATGCCCCACTGTTTCTTCAATTTAAGCCAGAATATGTTTGCTATTTTTATTTAATTTTTAATTAAATGAATTATAAATCAGCAAAGTCCATACGGAGGTACTCTTTTCCTTTCCTTTATATAAGCCCCATATTTGGTGTTCTTCAATGCACATCATGAATATTAATGATTTTCAAAAATCTACTAATGTTTTTATGTCTTTCTTATCTACTGTTTTCTTGCGTTTCTGACAGCATGGCATCTCTTCCGTTTTGACCCCATAATTCCTGTAAAGCTTCTAGCACTTAAGACTGTCAGTTCTGTATTTCAGGTTCATGTCTAGTGAATCCGGTACATCCACTTACAGGTGATTAATAGTGTCTAGACTCTGGCCACATGTCACACATTCTGAATTTATACTTATTCTGCTGTGTCTCTTTCCTTTATCTTTTGTGAGTGATCTTCTATATATCCACAATTAAACTTTCTGGGTAAAAACAAGTTCCAACTTGAGATGGCATTTCCATGTATATATCTATAGGCTTCTTTGGGGCTTAATTTAAGTCCATGCTAACAAACATCTATGGTCTTCATGGGCTTAAGTTGCACAATTGTCTACCCAAAGCAGTTAATGCAGAACTATGCAACCCCTCTAGTCTTTCTGGATTGGCAGCTCAAGGCCAGATAGAAGTCCTCAGAGCATCATCAGTGGTGCTGGACACCCACATTCAGACAGTGTTACCCAGGTGCCATTAGAGTCTCCCACAGTGCACTTTAGATGGCAGAAGACACGTACATGGTTGCAAGTCTCTACTCATTACATGCAGTGAAACTTGAGCGTATCTTGAAATAGACATCCAGATACTTGTCAGCTTTCTGAACTCTATTCTTTCCATTGAGTATAAAGAAGTTAGGCATCTAACACAGTGGTTCACACCTAAATGTGCTCTTAATTTCTTTTCTCAGGTTTGCATTCCATTTAAAACTTGGCGCCTTCTTTTTTAAATCCATACAGAACTCTGTTAGGCTTCTCTCCATTTATTTCTAACTACAAATCTCATATTGTTGTCTTTACAGTGACTTACTCTCAGTGGCACTTCATTCCTCTTCTAGTGCTAGAACTTTATCCAAGATATATTCAGTCCGTTTTCTGTGTCTTCAAGAGTAGTCTGTCACAAGAAAAATCTGTTGCAGGACATTCTAATTCACTTTCAGCCTGTTGTACTGTTTCTGTGATCATGTGTTGTACTGTTTCTATGTTCACCCTAAATTAATGTTCTGTGCCTTGCAAAAAATGCTAAATTTAGCCTGACTCCTCTGCCCAACTCTCTTCTATCAATCTTTGTCCAATGCAATACTGCCACAGAATTCTATGTATTTACGATGGAATATTTTTTCCCTGCCTTGGCCATATTTATTACCATTAATTCCCCCTTCCCTGAGAGCTTGTTTTTTGTCCAAGACAGAATAGCTTTGAGATATCTTTATTTCTTCATCAGAATTTAAGTACTCTTAAATATTTATAATATCAGCTTGCAGTGTTTCTACACCTTTCCTAATCAACTGTTTCAGGTAGAGTATCTTCTTTTCCATGTAAATTTGCTATGCAAACATAGTTCTACTTCAGTTTCTTGTATAGAAGCCAAGGGTGCAAATTTGTCAAACTCTACCTAGGTGTGAATTCCATTTCTTTCCCTCTCGTTCTTGTTCAAATGTGGATTATCATGACATTTCTTTATCTCTCTACAAACCTACAATGCATATTTATGATTTTAAAACATTGTTATGCTGATATAGTTGTTGTAATATGCAATCTTACGCATAATACTATGTACCATCCCAGTTGTTTCTGGTTTGATTCGTCCTTGGCTCTCACAAAGTTGAAGTATAATATTCATTCTCTCCCCAACAATCTCCATTGTCTTGATCAACTTTTCAGTTTTACTTGACGTAGCCATTGATTTACCATCAAACTGTTTTAACCATTGGATCTTTTGAATAATCTAGGTCACCTAATAATGTCTTTTTTCTGATAGCAGGGTTTTTTTTTATTTTCTGCTATGATTTTCAGTTCTCTCTTTGCACTGTAATACATATTTTGCAGAATCCTCCCGTACTTAATAGGTGTTCCTCCAAGGTATTATTAACATTTTCTGTGACTTGTTTAGGCTTCTTCTTATCGACATTGTTCAAGGTTCTCAGTGTCACATCTTCCCCAATTTTCTCAGCACAGCTACCAGTTTCTCCTTCACAGTGCTTTCCTCCTGATGTTTACATCTTTTAACAGGATGATTTCATAATTTGTTTTTTTTTTTTGTAATGGCCAGGGCTTTACCCAGCAGTAACACTATTTTTTCTAAAAAAATTTGAGAACTATGCCATCTTTCATAAGGACCTAGGCTAGTCAAACAACCGTTATGATTAATACTGCTACTATTAGTATACCCCACCTCCGTGACACTTGTGTGCTGCATTTCACAGCACTTCAGTTATTTCTGCAGAATATATATGTCAAAGTCTATGCCGTTTCTGTCAGCAATTCAGAATCTACAGGATACTCAGAGAAGAATAAGGTTGTCCAGTTAGTAGAGGCAAGTCAAATAAATCATCAATATTGCATCAATATTTCCTGGGCTGCATTGATGTCTGGTCATTCTACATGCAGATCACAAAAGTCAGAAGCCTTTGTAGAGGTTTGTCTGAGCACCTGTTTGAACACTAACTTAAAAGGTCTTATCCTTTTCCACTGAATTGACTGGTTTCATTGTTCTCTTTGGTGCTGTCTAGTGGTGACTGGAACTGTCATAGGGCTTACTGAGCCTGATGCCGTCTGATGTGCTTGTAAGCTGCACCTCTAGAGGCAGAGGACCAACTGGGAGGTCCTGAATTCAATTGCAATGATTAAACTGAGATTTTGGCATTACTGCAACAAAGCTCTTCCTACTCCAAAAGCAGAGACCATTATTTATTGAGCCAGGGGAGGCTCACTGCTGGGCACTGTAAGTAGGCATAAAATATTAACCTCAGAAGTTCTTATTCCATGCAGCAGAAAGGAAGAGATGGTTCTTGCTTGCCCCAGGCAGGGGTTGCACATAATGTTATACACAAGCACGTCATGGCTTGGTGTTGGGTCCCTAAACTGCTGAATTAGACTGTAATTGTAGAAATTTGAGAGAAAGAGCCTCAGAGGATTAAAAAGTTAGTTAATTTATGTAACATCTGCAGCTGTACAAGCTGTTGTCCGTGTTGTTGCTAGAACAATTTAGCCTGTAATACTGGTTGTTACACAGACTCAAGAAAGATACCCTCTCTCAAACTCTGGTTCCCTACTTGCTGCATTACTTAATGCTGATAGAGTTCTTAATTAGACCATAAATTATTTGCAGTGGAAACAATGGACAAGATTTTTAGCTAGTACAAAACCAGGACAACTCCATTGACTTCAACACGACAACATCAATTTTTCTAGTGTTGTCATCTTTTAAAATTTTATTGGTGGTCTTGCCATTTGTGATGCTTTTATTAAAATCTTGGCTGCAGATATGTTTAGGTGAGAATCTCAACCTTTTTTTTTTTTTTTTATATCTGCATGTCAACATTGCAGAGAAGCAGAGCTTGAAAACATGGCTTCAGTAAATTGTCAAGGCTTCAAATACACAAGATGAATAGAAGTCATTATATATATTGTGTATTTCTGTAAATCCTGAAGCATTTATACCACTTTCATGATCTCATTGGGTGAAGCCAGAAAGGGCTGCAGGAAGAAGGTCCAGTTTAATAATTTTAAACACTTGGATTTGGTAATAGAGAACTTGGCTCAATATTGGCTTTGATGTATTTCTGTTGGGTGTTTAATAGACTTCAGGGAACTGAGGATTTACTAATACTAGTAACAACTTCTGCTGCTCTTAATGCTCTTCTTGTTGCTAGTGGTACAAATACATTTATTGTTACTACTACTACCAATGATATTTGTGGAGGGGAAACACTTTTTACCAACTTTAATTGGGACCGTGCAGATAAATAGGAGAGCTAGTGTATCCTACTCATGCACCATCAGAGATCTGGAGGTGGATGATTCAATGCCTTCCCGTTGACTCCCCATACTGGGTCTTGAGGATGGAACTCTAGCGACAAATGCTGTAATGTATTCTTTGAGGAAGAAGACTTCAGGGCGGTATATTTGAATGCATCATCTGAGAACATTGCTGCTCTTCGTGAAGTGAGAGGTATTGAACAAGCAATGGAATGAAGACAGTGATTTGTCTGCTGTCATTAAACCCACATTTCTCATTCTGTTAGCCTTGGCAGAGTTCTCTGACTCATCTGAAAGGACAGGTGTCCCTTCTTTAATAAGGGTGAGTGTGAGAGGGAGCTTGTTTTTACTGTATTTTTATCTAGGGTAAAAGAAATTGCTGGCTGCTACACTTTATCTGAAAAGTGTATTTAAAAAGGAAAAATAACAAACTCATAAAAATTGTTGTTTTCTTAAGTGAAGGGGTAAGGGACTGGAACATGGCAATTATATTAAATCAGGTTGCATTTTAAACTGCTTTGTGCTCTCTCAGGGGAGACAGGGGTTTATAGTGAGTTCTGTAAATGGGCATTCTGAAACAGAAGACATTTTAAAATTGTCATGCTTAATGATACCTACAACAGAATGCCAAGAAGAAGATAAAAGATCAGCTCTGTTATTCCCACTTTGGCTCTCAGGAAGAGGTCTGCAAAGTATCCTTCAATCTTTTAGAAATCTGTGAAAACTAGCACTAGCTGAAAGGTTTTCCACATTTAATAGTATGAAATAGCTTTTCAGTGAAACCAAAACGATCCTGAAAAAATGTCCACTTTCACGAAGAACATCTGGTTGGGTTTTCATGAAAATACATAAAGCTGTAAAAGGAACTTATTATTAATGGAAAAAGAATGCATAATAGTTATTAAAAAGAAATAAAAAAATAAAAAAAACCAAACCACAGAATGTCTCTCCCTATACTGTGCACAAAAATGAAAATTTTCTAGTCAACATGTCCTAGAAATTTCTAGAAATTCTATACATGCTTAGAACTGGATATTACTATTTCATAAGTGAACTGTTCCAGAATAATGCCATAACTTAATTAGAGCAATTGTGAGATAATTCTACCACAAATACTGATGGGTCCTGTTGAAATTCTCATGAAAATATAAAAACATCTCTGCTGAATTCTGCTGCTGTTTGGTGAACTGAATTTTATTTTTATAATACTGTATTAGTCAAAGGCCTTATTAAGACTGGAGCAACAGAATAATAGCTATAAGACCATTCTTACCTCAGGAGTTTATTGTTACAAATGGATAATTAATTTGATTTCCAAAGGAAAAAAGAAAGATTATTATTTATTCTTCATTCTAAAAACAATGACCACGAACCCTACTCTGGACACCTTTCTCATGTTGTTTTTATCAGGAACTAGGGATTTAAATAACTCTGAGGTTCTAGACCTAAGACTTTAGATGCCAGCACCTGTGGCAGAGCCAGGAATGGTATTCATAGAATCATAGAACAGCCCAGATTGAAAGTGACCTTGAAAGGTCATCTGGTCCAGCCTTTGTGGGAAAGTGCACCTAGATGGGATTATCTATCATCTTGTCCGATTGCATCTTGAAAACCTTCAGTGATGGGGATTCTACTACATCCCTGGGGATGTTTTTCCACTGAATCTTTTTTTTTTACTGTAAATAATTTATTTCTTATATCAAGGTGAAACCCTTTTTGGTGCCACTTATACCTGTTGACCCTTGTCTTCTCCATATGGCTCCTTGTGAAGAGACAGTCTCAGTCCTCTTTTTATCTGTCCTTTAAGTACTGGCATACTGTGATGAGGTTCTTCCTGAGCCTTCTCTTCTCCAGGAAGAAGAAACCTTATTCCTTCAGTCTTTCCTCATAGAGTAGGTTCTCCAGCCCTTTAATATCTTCTTTGGACCCTATCCAGTCTCTGCTTTTTTTTTTTTTTT
>VZSF01005229.1:94188-118330 GCA_013398295.1 Chionis minor | reverse complement strand
CGTCTTTTGTTTTTTTTTTTTTTTTCCTTTTTTTTTAATTATGAGGACCAAAACAGAACACAGAACTCCAGGTGTGGCCTGACAAGCACTGAGTAGAACAGCATGATCACATCTCTGTCTTTACAAGTAATGTCCCTACAGATGTAACCCAGAATTTGATTTGCCTTGATTGCAAATCCCTGAGCTATAAACGCAAGACCATACTTTCTCTAGACAGGAATATTTGAATACCCATTCATTTAATATCAGAGAAGAGATGACAACAATGAAACAATATGTTTCTAAGTCCATTTCACAATGTACTTGGCAAAACAAAACATTTGGTGTTCAATGACAATGCCAGGGCAGGCTAAATACTACAGAACATACTTGAATGAAAATAATGAATTCATTTGATGTCCTTCCTGTTGTTTTTTTTCTTTTAAATACTCATGCAAGAAAAACTGTATCCATTGCAATGCTTGTGGAAACAGACACTGCAAACCTTCTGATCATCACAGTACAATATTTTTAGTGTTTTCGGATGCACTGATCAACTACTGCAAAGCATATTGGATGAAGAAGCCAAATACAAAATGGGCATACTGAAAAGTTAAAACAGAAGGTTTTGTGAATGTTATCCTATAGCTGAACATGAAACTACATATACTACACATGGAATAATTTCAAATTATGACAGAGGTACTAAGAACCAAAGTCCATCCACATATATAGAATTTACAACAGTAGAAAGATTACGATTGTGCTGTTGAGTGCTAATTTTGCACTCAGTTCTAGACAGAGTATAAAAGAAAAGTTGGGATTAATAAAGGCGTATTATTTTGATGTATTGGCTCACTGAGCTTATTCATTATTTGTGAATTATTATTTTTTGCTACTACATAGGTCTAATTAATTTTTACAGTGCTAAGAAGGCTTTTGCATGAACATATTTAGCATTCTGTGTCACAAGACATGAATTAGAAGATAAAATATTAACAAATGGTTTTATTACAGGGTTAACCTTGATGAAGGCAACAGCCTTGCCTTTTTCTTGTTCTTCTGTTTCTAGTATAACAACACAACTGTTGTCAGCGAAAGCTTTACCTTTGTCATTCTGTTGTGTATCCTGACTGATGAGGATTTTAGGGTCTCATCAGGGGTCTTCCTACTGCAACAAAAACATTCATATATTTGAAAGAGTGAATCTCAGTTATCTGTTAATTGTGTCAAGACTATGACAGCATGTTGAAAATTTCTGGCTGGTGGTACGTGCAGAAGAGTATGTACTACAATGTATAAGAAAAATTTGTCATATTATTCTTTCCTAGTAATAAGTACTAGATATGGACAAGAGAGCTTGAAAACTACAGAACAGGGAAGAAGTGGCCCACCCTAAACAGATGCATATAAATAAGAAAATGCTGAGAGTTCCTGAGGACCAGAAGAAAGCAAATGTCATTCCTATCTTCCAGGAGGGCAAAGAGTATCAAGGGAACTACCAACTGTTCATCCTCAACCACACTTTCTGATAAGTTGATGGAGCAAATCATCCTGGAAACCATTTCTAAACACAAGTTAACCAGGTGATTGGTAGCAGTCAGCATGAATTTGTGAGGGGGAAATCACGGTGGACAAACCTGATTGCCTTCTAGGATGAGATTACTGGTTAGGTGGAAGAGGGAAGAGCAGCGGATGTTGTGGACCATGAATTAACTAAGCCTTTTGACATGACCTGTTGGCACTTTATAGGCCCTGACCAGCCCCACCTGAATCCTGCACCCACATCCTCTTTTCCATCTCAGCCTGTGTCCTTCAGTTCACTGTGATGGTGGTGTGGTCCAAACAGTAATAGAGTCTGACAACACATTACACAGAAAACTTTATTGAGGCAGTAAGAAAGATGAGCAACATGTCCATAAGTGACTCACCCAATCACTGATAGCAAACATGGGATCATAAGCGATGCCATGGCTCTGGCAGGCTGCCAGGGACGCTTAGTGTCTGAGTCACCTGGCAGCAACAGCCAATTGTGCAAATACCTTTTGAATGTGGGTAAGACTCACACCACACCTTCACTCCATCAATGGTATCATGATTTGAGAGAACCATACCTTACATTAAATGTGGGCAGCACCCTGCCTACGCTACTAGTATTGGTCAAGGGGCAGGGTGTCAAGTGGCATGGTGTCAGCAGTCGGTCTATGGCCACCATAATGGTCAGCGGGCAGGATGCTAGGAGGCAGGGTGTCAGGTGGCGAGAGAGGGGAACAGGTTGCCCAGAGATGATGTGGAGTGCCCATCCTTGGAGATACTAAAAAACTGACTGGGCACTGTCCTGAGCAACCTGCTCTAGCGGACCCTGCTCTGACCAGTGGGGTTTGTCTAAGCAATCTCCAGAGACCTCAACTGATTCTGTGTTACATTAAGTATCTCGAAATAAATTAGAGTGTATGAGCCATGGCTGAATATGAAAATAAGAAATAAGAAAATTACAGGGAAGAAACGTAGCAAAGGATGAACAATGATCCATATTTCCAAGGTTATTTAAGGTATCTAAGGCCATATCTCCAGAGGTATTCAACTTCTTTGATTGAAATTAGTGGAAATTAGGTGCCTTAACACTATTAAATCTCTGGCCAAAGTAATCACTGAAAGTTGATGTCATTTTCCTTAGTTTTATGTCCCTATTTCCATCCTTTATTAAGGCATCTGTCTCTTTATTAATTGGTAGAAGCACCTTCCATCTTTCCTCATCCAGTGTAGATATCCCAGTGCCATCATTTACTGAGGCAGAAGAGGACATACCAGCATATCACAACTTACTCTTATTCAGCAACTAGAAGTTTTCCTGCTGGTGGAAAGAGAGTGGAGATGAGTTCACTAGGGCTAGTTATGTAAGGGTGCTTACCCATAATACATCTCTCTAATTTAGGGGATGCTACTATTTTCGTCCTAAATATTGATGTTCAATCAAATATGCTACAAGGGAAATAGCAATTCTTTTTCACTGCTGTAGCTAACATGAAAAATTTAGTCACCTAAACCCACATATTTCAGAATTTAGAGATTTGTTAATCCAGAGAAGAATACTACTGTGAAGATACTTGTGGAATTTGGATAATGATGTAAAGTCTGTGTTCGAAGACCAGTTAAGACTGGCCTTGCTATTTCTTGTGCAGACTGGGAGAGTGGAGAGTCACCTGGCCAGCACAGGATGCAGATAAGGAGGGAGCCCTGTGTAGGCAGGACAGCCCTGTTTTTCCTCAGTGAAGACAAGATAACAGGAACTTGTGTAGTTTTTTGTTTCTTTGAAAGGCTATCCTTCCTGATGACTGACCTCTGCCTCATTCCCTGTTAAATTTGTATTAAAGTTGACACCCCTGTATATGCTAATGAAGATTACAGAGATCGTGCTAAACATATATGACTACAGCACTTGTCTCTCCACCCAAATCATACTATATGTCACCTAGGGGAGGGAAACCTCATGATTTTGGAGATAAAAGATGGAGAAAATTATTATTAAATTGGAAGAGAAGAATCTGAATACCTGATGGACCAGTCAATGAGATGTGCTCTCTTCCTCCACCCCAGGCAGAAACACCTTCTTGGGTAAGTGCTGCATCTTTCACCCTCTGGTGAATGGTACCCTCGGGTTTATATATTATTACTATTTTTGCTAGCAATATTAACCTTAATTAGTAGTGCTATTGTATTTATCAACAGTGAATTTGTCAGTGAATTTATCAACAGCAATCTCAAATCTGTTCTGTTGCTCTCAATAAAATAACTAATTTTTATTTTTGTGAATCTTACTCAGTGAAAGTCCTTTGCTGGGACTCTGATAGAGAATTCCGTGAAAGTCCTGGGACTCTGAGGGGCTGATATTGAAACTACATTCCTTTTAACATGACAATACTTGAAATTATGCCTTAGGAGAGTCATGAGATATTCAATGAACTAGAAGAAAGTAAAGTTTGGTTTCGGAGGATATGGGTCATTCTTATCATTTGTATGAACGGAACCGGAGCCTTTCTATCACATTATTATTAAACAATCTTACAGGTGCTTTCTGTGAGACTAGAAGCAAAGTCTTGTTCTGTGCATGAGTGAATATTTATTTGTAAAGTTCATTTCCTCAGCACTACATATGCTCTACTTGAATAAAATGTACTGCTATGACTATACAGCAAATACACAACTCTTGCAAACAACAAAACATGTCACTCTATTAAAGGTATCAAATGCTTTATAATTCACTGACGTAAATCAGTAGATAGCACGGTGGAAGTGCAGTACATCACCTTGTGACACGGTTAGACTATGCACACAATAGCAGTACTGCAATGTTTTTGAAAAGCTAATTTACCCAGACATGGCATGCTACAAACCAACGGAATGATATTGAATATAAAAGGGTAATTTGTATGTGGATTCGAGGCTAGAAACCAGCCTTGTGATACCATTCTGCATGTCTCAGCTGATAAAATATCTAGGCTTTTCCATTCACCTTTCCTCAACTCGTGGTTTTCCCTCATTTAAAGGGCCAGTATTTTATGCTTCTACATTTTTCCTCGATATTAAACATAATTTCTTATTATTAACCCCCTCAGTTTTTAACAGCTTGCTCTTTATCTATTATAAAATACAGTTCTCTTTCATATAATAAGATGGTGAGCTGCTATAACTTCCAATCTTGTAGGTTACAGCACTAACTTTGTAACAGAAGAGCTGTAATTCATACATGAATACAAATTCTTTCACAATATTTCTGTTATTTCAGACAGTGCCATTACATTTTTAATTTCTGTCTTTCTAAACATGGTTTTTTTGAATTCCCTTGTCAGACCACAGAAGGGGCTCCACCTTTTAAGGAAGCGAGTTTCCCTTCCATTTAATCCTTCTGGTTTTCACAGTTTTCACATTTTTCTCATCAGGCACAGTTTATGCTTGGACGATTGCCTTACCAATTCATGACAGCTGTCTTTATGGCAAAACATGTGTCCACAGGCCCCTCTGGCCATCTGAGCATGGATTCCTTGATAGAAGTGTGGAGGAAGATACTGTCATCAGAGGACTACAGCATGTTGTTGCCAATCGAACAGAAGATGCAGTCCTGGTAAGGGAAACACTGCAAGTCACAGGAAGGTTTCCATACCTTGTGAATTACATGTGATCCAGAAGAACTGTGTGATCAAAAAAACCCTGGGTTGGAAAGAAGGTAAAGCAGTTATCTCATTTACTCTGCTGCCCCAATACCAGATTAACTGTCCTTGACTGCTCCTCACAGATGTGCTCTTTAAAACGCAGCCTCCCTAAACTTGGTGACGGGACTCATAGATTTTCTTTCTTTACAGTTGAAGCTGAATCTCTATTGAACTAACTGAAACCCATTACCTTGCTGTAACTACAGGGGACATGAACAGTCTAGTCCTTTACTCTCTACAGCTACTTTTTACATTATCATGTCTGCTCTCAGTCTCCTCTTCTATAAACTAAACTACTCCAAATGTTTCAAACTCTCCTCATCAGTCTTGCTTTCTGGATCGCTGATAATTCCTGGTTGGTCTCCTTTAGCTTCCTTTGAAACTGGTCCATGCTTTTTCTGAAATGCAGTTCAGAAGATGAAAAGCAGTGTGCTTGCTGAGACTGAGCACAGTATGCAGCACTGAGGAAAATGAAAGAACTATTTCATATCGTAGAAATCATATTGCTCTTTACACATCTTAGTAAGTTGTGCGTCATTTTTTTTCAATTTATTTTTCAGACTGTTCCTCTAACTTCTCAAGAAAATTCTGATCTGCTTCTGCAGTATATAAAGCAGAGAAAGAAGTTACTGACTCAGTATACATTTTTCAGTAAAGGATCTTGGCCACTTAGAGGATCACAAGCTGAACATAAGACAGTGTTAGAAGGTGCCCACACACATAAGTAAGCTCTCCACCACAGGCACTACTGAAAACACTGAGCAGCAGCAGACCCAGAAGAGGTCCCACCAGACTTTTGCTTGATACATCCTTCCTGATTAATACAACTGCTTACAGCAGTCATACGGTTCTACATATACACTTTACTATATGTGTATGTAAGGTGCTGATGGCTATACTTCAGTGCCCAGACCTATTTTGACCAGTGTTTATGAGAAGCCTTTTAGTGAACAATATATAATGTCACTGGTGTTCCAGTGCAGCCTACAGAGCACTGAAACTTCTTTCATTTTTCATCTAAGTACTTCAGGGCAAATTTCATTGGCCCAATCTGATTGGAAGTTTTGAATCCCCAGTTCTCTAATCTAGTTTGGTTCTGGCAAGAAAAAACATGGTCTAGGTTTCCTTTTGACTGTAAAACAGACCAGACATTCTCATTCATTTTGCTTTGCATTGGTATCCACCTAAAAGAAAGCTTCCACCAACTGTATTTTTAATATGACTAACACAAAACAAATGTGTTCTTGCTTTACTGACATCTTGAACAGGTTTGTATTTGGTCTGGCTGAGCTCTGAGATCATGCCAGAGCCCTGAAGGCATGTTTGCCGAGTTTTGAGGCCAAACAGATAAACCATGCTCAATGATTCAGCCTGGACTGGGCATCCCTTGAGCTCTTCTTACAGTTTTTAATTGGTTCTGTGTGAAAACAAATTCAGTTTTGCCTCTACTGACAAAAAACCCAAACCAACCAAACCAACCCATAAGCATAAAACAACCCTGTGATGCCTGTCACAGGGAAAAACTGCTCAGTTCATGTAGTTAAAGTCAGAATAGGATTGAAGCAGTTTATTGATTTATTAACAGCATGTAATTAACCTGCAATCAAACTATGTATTCAGGATCTGTATCAGCAAGACAATTGACAAACCACAATACTAGATACAGAATGTTAATAGACACCTAGAAATTTCTAAACAACCTTCTAGAATAAATCCTGAGAAGTTCTAATCACACCCGTATGCAGCAAACACATGCAGATTCACATGTCTACATGCACCCACGCAACACACCCCTCACAGGCTGTGGGGATTACCAGCATCCTTCTCTCTATAGAGTGGCATTCGTCTCCCTGCAGTGTGTAGTCCCTACAAGGACCTCCCTTCCTCAGGAGATGCAGGTGCTCCAGCACTACATGTGGCTGTGCTGCTCCCTGCAACCCCCTCCACAAGCGTGTTGGGGAGAAATCCCCCACGAGGTTGCACAGAGGTATGTCTTGGTCCCCACTTGCTTTTCTCCCAAGGTCACACATATGTACTTGGAGGTCCCTGTTTGCTAGCACCAAGGCCATTCTGCCAAGGAGGGGTTTGGGGGCACCTCCATAGTGGTCAGCTGGGGTATTGCTAGTGAATATCAGCACCTGTGCCCAAAGTGCCTGTGCTTGCACTGGGAAGGACTGCACTGAGATCAGATTTAAATTTAACTGATTTGCTCTACAGGTCCCACTTCTGTCCTATGATCATCTGTCCTTTGTGCGTCTGAACAGATGAGTCACTGATTACATTTTCTCCAGTCATTGATGTTCAATAACCTACTGGGCTGGTACATCTGGATTTCTTTTGTGATATATTGGAAAGGTGGTTCTTTGCGGTTTTCATATGCACGTTTTTTAGTGGGAAGATTTCTTTGTTTTTTAAAGAAGGGGGATAAGAAAATGAGTAGTGGTTTCCTTTTAAAATTCCTGGAAATGGCTCAGGATCTATCCTTGTCATTGAAAGAAATTGTTTCAACTAACTCTTCTGATTTCTTCTAACTCCCCTCAGCTGCATTGGATCTCCACACAAGAATGCCGACTCATGCTTTTGTGTTGGATTGTCTTATTGCAAATCACAAAATTATCCTCATTTATAATTTCTTTTTATTTTGATTGTGGAGGATTTCCAGAAGCCTTGAACATTTTCTGGGGTTATTTTTTCTGCTGAAAAAATATGTGGATACTCATTAAGAAAAGGAAGCTTTTTAAAAGTGGAAAAAAGTAACTAAGGGTACTTCCACCTTCCCTAGAGCCTTCTAGTACCCCACACCAGCACACCTGCTTATGTGATATTATTTCTACATTTATTGTTTTCTAGTTTCAGCAATATAATTTCTGCAGGTGTGCAGTCTGTGAATTCTGAGCTTTTTACTTTTGCTCTGCCTATCTATTTTTTTTCATTCATTTTCCCTTGGAGGTCAGACAACTTTACTGGCAATTTGCTGGACATGTCATTGCAGATTTTTTCCTTTCAAGTCTATTTCATACCAGCATCCTTCTCCCCAGTAGACCTTGGGTTGGATTTTTGTCTACCAGACACCAGAGAAGACTGCGGGATTTTTTATTTTTTGGTAATGCTATTATCCATATGACCAGCAACCTAGGGAATGTAGCTTTGGCGTAAGGCTGTGCTCCATTTCATCTGTTTTACAAGTCTCAGCTTGTGATCATCTCACTGTATAATTAAAAAGAATAATGAAGGATCATATGGTGAACCATAATACTAGAACTTACTGTCAGTGAAAAACAAACAAAATACTGCATAAAAGAAAGTTATTTTGAGACCTATTGAGTAGTTGGTTTATACCAAGAGAAAGAAATCTCATAGATATAAGAGGGTTGGAAGAAGTCAGATGTTTGAAACCACTCTAAAAGAGTATGTTAGAAAGGCTAGTAGCCTGCTGACCATGTATGACAGGAAGTAATCTTCTGAGATTACAGAAGTGAAGGGGTCTAAACCAATAAAGTGCTCAATGATTTCAATCCCCACTTAAAACATTAGAGTCAAGAAGGTCAGTTAAACTCAGTATTTCACACGTTCAGAACCAAACTCATGGAGAAAAATGCTGTTATACATAAGGTTAGGCTATACAGCGCTCTATGAGCACTCAAAGAGCTTGGATATTTAAGATTGGTGGTAAAGGCATATGTTGGTGAAGATCCCCAACAAAAGCTTATTTGGAGAGGCAAGTCATCACTACAATATTTGTACTTACTTGAATTATCACAGAAACTATTGGGAAACAAAATTCAAACAAATTTACATGATTCTTAGGGATACAAGTGAGTGCATCCTTAGAAAAAGGCCTGCATAAATGCATAGTAAGGGTTAGTCTCAAATGGAAACATTTCACAGTCTAAATAAGTGCACTGGTTTCAGTTAGGATAGAGTTGATTTTCTTCACAGCACCTTGTATGGGGCTATGTTTTGGATCTGTGATGAAAACAGTGTTGATAACACAGGGATGTTTAGTTACTGTTTTAGTAATTGTTTCCCTTCCCTTCCCTTCCCTTTTGTTTCACCTTTTTGTTTATTTTAATTTCTTTTAAATTCTCTTCATTTAATTTCTTTTCATTTCTTTTTGTTTCTTTTAATTTATTTTTGTTTCATTTGCAAGGTCTAAAGTTTAAAGTATATTCATGTAGTGCCTGCTGGGTTGGACTGCACTTGCAAGTCTGGAGAAGGAATGCTATGTATCTGCAAAGGATTCAGTTTCAGTTAATCCTTCAGTTTCTCCTTACTATCAGGATTTAGGTACCTCTGCACATAGGTAGGTTAGTGGGTGAAACCCACAGTGCTAAAGAAGATTTTGAAACTGCAGTGTTAAGCAAAGGTTTGAGATGATTTTTAGAAATCTAACTTCATAGGTAGGACTTGTTATTTAAGATATTTTATGTTTCTATCCTTTGGTAATTTACAGAACAATCATAAAGGAAACCTAAAGTATCAACAACTGGACTCAAATTTTCTTCATGTTATAACCAGGTTTTTCCCACCAGGCCTTTTTTTCCATTTCAGTTATTTAATTGTTGTTGACCCTAGACATAGCTAGACTAAATATGAATGAATTCAATATGCTCAAGCTCCAGTCCCAAATTTAAGTATTACTCTGTTAATCATTCTATCAATTGATTTATTTTTTGTAAAATAATTTTATACGATTTGCCTAAGAAGAAAACCCCAGAAAATTAAAAGAAGCAGAAGAGGGAACATTTAGCCTAGGCTAGATTAGCATGTACTATTTTCCTTTGAGAGTAAGAATAAAATAATTGTAAAATAGTGTTTATAATTACCACATTGGATAAAGGTCAAATAAAAGCCAAGCTTTATTATAATAGCTTCATTTCAGAAATTAAAGGGAAATCAATACAATTCATTAATAGTGATTTAGGGCTCTGGATCTCTCCAAGGTACTTATAGGGGCCCCATTAACATGGTATCAGAGCACTTACTAATCTTTAATGTATTTATCCTCCTGACACTGCTGCAAGCTAGGTTTCTAATCCTTATTTCATTTTGCATTGGAGCATATCCCAAAAAGTGTGGGGAATTGTAAATGAAGGAGAGAAATTTAATCATCCTTTGTCCTAGGACACTCTGTCATTAGTAAATCATTGAATCATGTAATGATAGAATAAAACAGTTTGGAAGAGGCCTCAGAGGTCTCTAGTCCAATGTCCTGTTCAAAGCAGGGTCATCTGTGGGGCCAGACTAGGCTGCTCAGGGATTTAGGCAGTCAGGTCTTGAAAATCTTTGACAACAAACACTGCACAACAGCTCTGGGCATCCTGTACTAAAGCCTGACTGTTCTAATGCAGCAAAATTATGCTAGTATCAGGTTCAAGGGTTTTCTGGACTGAGGGCATTGTGTATGACATCCCATTTTCTGTACAAATTCTGTAAGTTTCATGTTTTTCTCTCAGGGAATATGGCTAACACTTACCTGTATAACCACATGGAGCTCCAGTAAGAGACTGAGATTGATTTTTTAACCCTGAAGTTGGAACTACTTATGTAGAAAACTCAGGCCCCCAGCTTGAGAGGTTAAAGGATTGGTTTTAACCATTCAAGCACCATTATGGCTAGGGTTCCTCTAATCCCAAGGAGAAGTTTACAGGTAAATCCTACAGACACTTGAGGGTCTGCATCTATTCTGTTTCATTTCACTCTTGACTAGCTTAAGATGGAGATGCAGCTGTCTGACTTCTCCAGACCCCTTTTACAGCTGCTGTCAGTCCAGGCCTCATTGCTCAGCGATGAAAATTACATGGGGCATTACAATTGCTGTGATTCGGGCATCACAACGCTGACCAGAGCAATGTTCAGGTACCCTAAGCTTTGAGACAAAATGATTTGCCTGTGGGGAAGAGCCCTGCCCACCAAAGCTAGTTGGAAAAGGATGCTCTGCTGCGCAGAGGCTTACATTTCCCTGCAATGACTAGTTGGAAGTCTGACAGTGCAAGCCAGCTTTTGCCACATGAAGAAGACAAAGAACCTTGGAAAAAGAGGTATATGATAGCTTGAAAATATTTAGACAATGCTTCTTTTTGTATCCCTAAGTAATGAATACAACTAAGAGCAAGGTAGTGAGGATTTATGATAACTTACCCTGATGTGTTTGTAATTTTCAGAACAATTCTATTACAAAACAAAATGGAATGAATATATTATAGAAATCAGAGGAATATTTCTATTTCAAAACACATCTCTAAACATATGCCCTAATGTTTTGGGGTTTGATTTTGTTTTGCTTTTGTTAAGTACTAAAACATAGAAGAATTTGTGGTTTGAGGGCCAGTCATGAAATTTGTGGAGAATAAGCAAAACTGATAAGATGCCAAACTGTGATTGGTATCTAGAATGAAAAAGGTCCAGATACACTTGCAACTAAACCTTGACAAATGCAATTAGAATTTGCTAAGGCAAGGAAATCACACAGATTAAATTAAAGCTTAGATCTGATGAAGGCAGGCATGAAGAGCTCCAAGGTGAAGTCCACTAAAACCAAAGACAGAGCAGCATATACTTTGGCAAATAAAACAATACAATATAGGCTTTAGTAAAGGGGTCAGGAACTGCATTTGTTTTTAGCAATTACAAGGATATACAAGCAAAGGCAGATTATACACAGTGTGAACAAAGAGGATAACGGTACCACCTTTAGAATTCTTTATATAAGAATAAGGTACACTTAAAGATGGATGGAGTAGTAGTCAAAGCACAAACAGAGAATTTATTAACTTTAAAGTACAGAGGTTCATAACCCAATATGTCAGTGAAATTGTAGTAGCAGCCCAGGAAAAAATAAATAAAATAATTAAAAAAAACCCACAAAACAAACATCAATATTAAAAGGTAAACATATAAAACATAGGATTCAAAGTGATGAGCAACTCACCAAGAATGCAAACAATAGCTTTGGGTAAGTAATAAATTTGAGAAAAATACAGCACAGTTCAGAATTACACCAAGAGCAAAAGTACCTGGTGTACACGGAAAAATCTATCCATTCCTTTGTGTTCTCAAAAAGTACACTTGTTGGAGGGATAAAAGATTAAAACAAAAGAGGAAGAATTTGATGAAATCTTGTAATACAAAGAAGCTCTCAGAAGCACATATTCAGAAACTTTTATTTTGGGACCATTTATATTTATTTCAGAATTGTATTTATATTTCAAAAGCAGATAAGTTTAATTTGTGAGGAAGAAGTGTTAGGTGTCCAGTCCAATGCTATTGGTCAAATTTTGGAATCCAGAACCTGGAACTGAGCAGATGATAGATGAGTATCAGACTTTAGGTACAAATCAGAAGAGGGGACTGGCCCAACTGCCCCAAATTTCACATACAACATGCTAAGAATCAGTCACAGTTGCTGTTTGAAATAGAGCTATTATCTGTGTCACCTATGATACCACCATACTTATGACCCAACTCACTCACCCAGCAATTCGTAGCAAGACTTACCTGTTAAGAGCTCAGTTCCTTAACCGTAGCCTTGGAGCTGAAAAAAGACCAGATTGTTCTCAGAGAAAGCTTTGCTTGCTAGAATAAAAAGCCTCAAAGGAGAAATAAATAGATTCATGTGGTTTCTGGAAGAGGAGTAAAAAAGAGAAAAACTATCAGTTCTTTATCAGCCCCTAAAATTTAAAACAGAATAATCCCTGGTGCAGGAAGCAAAGATGGATGATCCCAAATATTTTTTCTCTTACTGCATTTGCACGTATATGATACCCCTTTGGCCAGACAGTTTTTGGAAGGTCACACAGATTTTTTTTCTGTAGACAATATGTTGCATAGAAATGCAATAATTTTTTGATGATACAGAGGATAGTAAGATCAAGACAGATGATGTTTTGCAGGGTAGAGGATGAAAAGCAGTAGAAGAGCCTGAGCAGAGGTTCCTGTCAGCTCTGACAGGGTCAGACTTGCTGGACTAGCACGAAACAGTGAAAAATGTAACATGTGAAATACACCTTGGAGAGATGTTGACACAGCAAGGTGCACACAGAGATCACAGGTAAAGTTCAGATAATCATCAATCTCGTCCCAGTAGGCAGCGGAAGGATGCAAAGACTCCCAGAAAGTACAGCCACAAAACAAAATGTTTGCTTTATAGCAGAACTCTACAAAAAATATCCAGGGGACTCAGGATACAGTTCTAAATGCAGGGTCTGGGAAGCCAAAGGAGTTGATTAATAAATCTGCAGTCATGAAAGACCGTGAAGTCTGTGCTGTCCAGGGGCTCCACTGAGAAGAAAACTGACATCACCTTTTTACATCAATACAGCCAAAATTGGAAAAAAGTGACTTATGTGTCTTTACTGAAATAGGATGCCACAATTCTCAAGCAGGGAAGAAATATTTGACCTTAGTTTATGGACAAAAAATTATTTTTTATGACAAACCAGAATCAGATGGAGCTGGCCATAAAATACTATTGATTTGGGAAAAAGGGTAGAGCCAATAGCCTTTGTTTATGACTATAAACAATTAATCTGTTGATTGATCTGTAGAATATATCACATGGTATATAAATATGTTTTATGTTGTGTATATATATGTGTGTGTAGTAGATATAGGAAGTGAGTTTCTTACTTTTGAAGGTAAATTTACATACACCTTTTGTATGTATATGCACATATGTTTTACTTGTATATATGCATATATACTCTACTATATATTTATACAAACACACATGCAAGCAAGGTCACATATAGAATCATAGATATCATGGGTTCATAGAAAAATAGATTAGAGTAAGTCTCTGGAAGTCTGTTTCAATGTTCTGTGCAAAGCAGGTGAATGTTGAAGAAGATCAAATCTAGCAGAGTTTTAGAAATGTGTAAGAGCAGACTTCAGAGGGGCCTCTCTGGATACTTGTGCCAGTGGTTAACAGTTCTCATTGTGAATAGACTTCTTCCTTGTGGTTAATCCAAATTTCCCTTGTTGCGCTTTGCTTTCATCACTTCTTGTCCATCTACTGTGCACCTCTGAGGAGAGTTTGTGCTTTATTCTCTACAATCCATAATTTGGTAGTAGAAGACAATTGACCTGTTAGACTTCTGTCCTTCAGCCTAAACAGACTCATCTTCCTTGGTCTCTAGATCATGTACTACAGCTTCCTAAAAAACCCTCCAAACACACGCACCTTTTGCTATGAATTCTCAAGTTACAAGCTGAATTCAAACCAGACTGAAACTTGGTGGTTTATCAAAACACACTCACTGCAGCTTTTGACTGAAGACCTTATGAGTAGCAAATGATACACATATATATAAATGTCTTAATCAAACTATATAAAATAAAAAATAACATCCAGTGCAATCTGGTTCTGCTGCAGAGGATAATATCAAAAGTAATCCTTAACCTCAAAGAATGGGATATTGTTTAGGTGCATTCATATGACATTTCTAAGTCGTTACAAGGAAAATGCATCTGAAGAATATACTATGATCTTTATAAACTGAAAAAACTTAAAAAGCTGTGATTCATTTACTGTAGTAGCAATATAGTTAAAGCTGTTAACATCATCGAAAACGTTCTTAACTCATCAAGTCTCATCAGGTAGCTGAAAAAATCTTGAGACACTCCAAAAAAAATGATCCAGGAAGAGAAATTAGATTTTTTTCATGTTGTTTGGAAAAAAATATTTATACTTGTCCTTGATCCTTATTCTCTCTTTCTTGAGAAGATAGAACATATGATTTCCAAAGTGGTGATCACCATGTCACATCTATAGTAGACTAACAATAATAAAACCTGGCAGTGGCCCGTAGAATGACAAGACAACCATTCCTGTCTTGTGTGATCTAGTGATCTTGTGGAGAATGGTGTCAAAATAACAAAGTGCCTCCTAAAAAGAGTCTGCAAAATCTGTATATAGTGCTGGTATAATACAGAATGTAAACAATGACACATAGGTGGCCACTGTGGATATTTTTTTCATTAGAAAATTGACAGCAAGTACACTAACATTCTTAAAAACTGATATTAAGTCTTGCAGACTTAGATGCAACACAGATAAAACACCAAAAAGTGGCATGATTTGAGGTCACTGAGTTGCTGCCGGTTCTTCAGAATGATGTTAGCTTGTTGACAAAATAAAATCACAGTATCACAGGATATAGCTCTGATGTGATGTTCTTAGCCTAGAGAGAGACACGCTGTGAAAGGATGGGTATCATTGCCTGAGCATCACGGAAAAGACACCAGAAGCTCTAAGCCCTCTTTCGCAAAAAGATCTCTGGCAGCAGCCCAATAGCCAGCATAAGTCTGTCCAAGGAACTCGATTCAAGGAGAATCAAATAATCTAGTGCTGCTTGAAAACACCACTGCCCATACATCAGGAGAGCAGCAATTATGCCATCTCAGCTCCAACTTATAGTAGAGAATTTTGGAATATTACTTTGTGGATTGTGTATGTTTTTGAAATATTTTATTTCCCCAGTGGCTATCTATGTCCTGTGACAGCCATTGTACAGCTGGTGAGAGAGGAGGTGGGTAATTGCACCTTCAAGTGGTGGTCCTGATCGGTGCCTGGAGCTACTCTGCATTGCAGAGGGCTCGTGTCACACAGAACCTGAAGTACATCCATCAGGTCCCTTGGCAATCTAGAATTATTCAAGAAAGAGAAAACCAGACAATTTAATTCTAGTCTTTGACCAATGCCTAAATTGTTACATAAGTCTTCCTGTCTGTTTTCCTTTGGACTTTCAAAGGGGCACACAGCTGGAACTTGCTAGAAGGGCATTGCTTCTGTGGATTCCTCCTTCTTACTACCCTTATTTATCAAAGAAACAGAAGACATAAAATCCCAGCATTCCCATTCATACAGAGGGAGAAGGTTTTCCAACAATGCGTACTTGGGGAGTGATTGGAAACAGGGATGCTACTCACCCCCTTTTCCCATGTATAAGGGAATAGAACCAGGACTGTGTCTAGACAAGCATAGAAAAAATGAATACAACAAACTAGGAAAAAAAAAAAAAGGCACAGAACTGGCAGTTAATTAATTTTTGTATTTCTAGCTGAAGTGTCTGATGGGAGAAAATAACTAATCATTACAGTTTTGTTGTTTTGGATTAGAGATATGTGCAAATACTTGATTTAGTGGTGAAATTTTTTGATTTATGTGCTACTGAAGATAAATGTTATAACTTCAAAATTAGGCAGTATTATGGAAACAGATGGGATTTGAAATGAACAACAATAAAGTTAACTTCCAGCATAGAAAGACTGCATGTCAGCTCTTGAGCTAACTTTTCAGGATCATTAATAAGAATTACAGCATTCTTAAATATGCAGTCTCAATGCATCATAGCTTCCTATGGGCATTTTCTGCAATTCAAGCTTTATGGATCAGGCACTGGTTTGCTATCGGTGTAAGAACTCTGCTGTTATTGAACAAAAAAAACCAAGCGAAAAATGCAAAATTGTGTCTCTGCTGACCTCATCACAAGTAAGGGCAGGGAGAAGATTGTGTCTACTTACAGATGTTGGGATTTGTCTTTCCACTTGACAGTGTTTATTGAACTAGGCTGAACCCACAGAAGAAAGGATCTGTAGACATGACACACTGATTTAGCTTACAGGGCCGGAAGCAGACCAGTCCCACTGCGTTCTCCTCGGATTTATTTCAGTCCCCATCCTACACAGCAGGAGCTGCTGTTTAGCTTCAGTCATGCAAGCAGTCCTGTTATTCAAAGGCATTGTTCAGGCCTCTGGGGGGCAGGGGGAAAGAGATGTCTCTGCGGAGAAAGGTTTGCCAGGTTCTCAATGCATGCAAAAAATCGCAGGCCATATTTATTGGTTTTCTAAGCATGAAATTTGCAAAAGCATAGAGTCTGAATTTTAAGTGTCACTTTAAATAGCTGTCAGACTTGATGCAAATATATCTTATTATATGCAGTCACTCTTGAACTTTCTAAAATGTAAAAAATCAGAAGAAAGCATTATTTCCTAAGATTATACCTTTGGACTGCTGGAAAAGATGGGAATTGAGTTCTTTGGCCCTTTTATGACAATAATAGCAACAAAGGCCTCTCAGGAATCTAATATCATAGATAGAAACACATATTCCACCCAAGTTACAAAATACAGCAGTAAAATTACATCGTATGGAGGAAGGAAATAAAACAATGAATTTCTGAAATTATGAGACATTAATAAAAAACCCAAAATAAACCAACAGAAAAAAAAGTAAAAAAAAGAGAGACATGAAAAGCCTAACTCTAATCCAGTTAGATAGGACCTATTTTTGAAAAGGTAGAATATATGCAAGAAACAGATCAAAACAATTATATCTGAAAGTGTAAAACTTTCTAAAAGAAATAATCCTACTGTCAAATAAAAGTAAAAATCTGAGTCACTGAAGAATAATTTCAACCTTTAATTTAGTTACCAGTCGTCTTGATAACAAAAGTCCAGGGGACTCTAGTAGTTTGTTTGAAGTATACCTCAGGTAGATCCACCATGTGAAAAACACCACAAGGAAAAATACCTACAGATACTTGAAGGACAACAGAATATTTTATGTGTGTAAATGTATTTTTATATATTTTTGTGTTTCTGTTTATATATTTTTATATATTTATATGTATTTATAAAGCAGGCTTCAACTGAAATAAAATTTCAATAACTCTGTACTTTTCATGGCAGAAGTGGGCCAAGCTATCTGCTGTTGATTTCCAAAAATGTTAACTTTCCTTGATACATTTTGAAATATACTTTCCTCATCACTGAGTTCATAGAGTTATTTCTGATTTCCAAGGCATTCTTATGGAAGCTTTTTGTGAATCCATTTTTATTTCTTGTTCTTCTAATTATTGCTGTCATAAGTGAAAGTCTTGTGTTTCTAGTTACTATTTGTATTGCAATACTATCTAGAAGCCCCAGTTATAAGCACATAAGGACCGAGAATATGCTTCATGTTGTACAAATGCATATTTTAAAAGTATGCCTGACCCAGAGGATTTACAGTCCAAGTAATTCTATTGTGTATAAGGCATTTTATATACATTAGCTGGGGGATGATATTAGTCTGGGTTACACTAATGGTTGAAATGCAGCCTAGAAGAAGCAATTTTGTTTTCCTAGCCCTAGAATGAGAATAGTATAATACAAACTCATCTTTCCCAGGAGAACGCCAGATAAATTCGCTGCTGAATTCCTGTCTAGAGATTTGAACTTGTTTAAAAGGATATAAATTTTAGGGTTTGTGATTATTAAGAGTTAATAATCACTTGTCAAAACCAATTCATATGAGGCATGCATGAAAAAATAATAATAATTATATTTTTGACACATATTGACGTTTTCAAATTTATTTTTGTTCTGCATGTTTATAATTTCTTCTTTTCCCCATATAATAGAGCTATTCAAAACCCATACAATGTGAATCTTAGGTAAGTCTCACTATTGCTTTTTTTCTCTGATTTCTGTACCTCAGAAACAGCCATAGGAGTCAATATTGCCTCTTGAAATTACATTCTTTTGAGGTATTTGTACTTATTTTATTTATGTATTTGTGATAATTTTGGTAGTTTATCTCCTTCTTGACTGGACAAAACTTTCCTTTGATCTAATCGTAAACTCTACTGTTAAAGGCTGACTCCAGATGTGTTCCATCTTTCTTTAAAAAACGCAAACAAAATAGAAAAAAAATAAAATCCCTGTTTGTCTCACTTTATCTTGCTGTGTATTTTTGTGCTACTGCATTTATAAAAGGAATCACATTTATACTAAGGGCAGGGTACTGCGTGCTTTGTTTTGAATAGGTTATTTGTAGCATAATAATCTTGTGAATTACCAATATGCTGCAGAGCAAGGGGAAAATGTGATTGTGAAGGGCATAATGATGATTCAATTGGTTTTGTGGCCATGATGCATCCTTTCCAACTGGCATTTCAGCATTTGTTCTGTCTTTGTATGTAGTATCTGCTTGTACTGTATATTCAGAAAGTCTTTCCTGTATCAGCTGTGTGCTTTTTCTTTCTTAAGAATGTTAATTGCCAAAGTCTGGAGTGAATGAAGGACTATGGGGTGGCTTGACCAGTGTTCAGTGCTAGTTTTATAAAATCCCTCTCCCACCAGCAGCCCTATATCAGTATCAGTAATCAGCAGTACTGAATTCTCATCTTGCGGTGTATCAGTACATATAATACTGCCTTATCATGAAGGACTTGTGTGGTCCTACCTTCTTCTCTGCCTACCACGCTGCTTCTCCTTGTAGCTTATATGTATGGACAGCTCAGCTCACCTCAATGCATATTTGCTTCCTTCTCCATCAAGAAGTTTATGTTTCAGCAGCTAGCTTCTTCTTGTCATCCCAACTTATTTTAATCAAAATGCTTAAATATTGACGTAGTCAATACACTAGAAGAATAGAAAAGGACATCTCCAACAAGTGACCCAGCTACCCTATGGTAAAATAGAAATCATCCCCTGGCAATACCTCTCTCACTTCACTGACTATAAACTGAATTCATATAAGCTCCTTACTTTACAACAACATTGTAAATGAGCAGGGCTCATTGACATCTTTTGTTGTTTTATTGTAGCTCAGAAACACATTTTTAAAACTGAATTTGGCATGCTGTTCTGCACCTCTGCTCTTAAGGCACTGTTTATATATATTTAGGCAAATTCTTATCTGAGCATCAGATTCATAAAATACTTTGGGTCGAAAGGGACCTTTAAAGGTTACCTAGTCCAAGCCCGCTGCAATGAGCACAGACATCTTCCACTAGATCAGGTTGCTCAGAGCCCCGTCCAACCTGATGTGGAATGTTTCCAGGGATGGGGCATCTACCACCTCTTTGGGCAACCTGTGCCAGGGTTTCACCACCCAGAGCATAAAAAATTTCTTCCTTATATCTAGTCTAAAACTACCCTCTTCCAGTTTAAAACCATTACCCCTTGTCCTATCACAACAGGGTCTGCTAAAAACTTTCTCCCCGTCTTTCCTGTAGGCACCCATTAAGTACTGGAAGGCCACTATTAAGATCTTCTTGGAGCCTTCTCTTCTCCTAGCTGAATAACCCCAACTGTCACAGTGTGCCCTCATAGCAGAGGTGCTCCAGTCCTCTGATCATCCTCATGGCCCTCCTCTGGACCTGGCCCAACAGGTCCATGTCCTTCTTATGTTGGGGACTCCAGAGCTGTACAGAGTACTCCAGGTGGGGTCTCACAAGAGCAGAGGGGTAAAATCACCTCCTTCAACATGCTGGCCATGCTTCTTTTGAAGCAGCCCAGGATACAGTTGTCTTTTTGGTCTGCAAGCACACATTGTTGACTCATGTTCACTTTTCATCCACTAGTATCCCCACGTACTTCCCTCAGCAGGTTTGCTCTCAACCCCTTTACCCCACAGCCTGTATTAATACCAGGGATTGTCCCAACTCAGGTGCGGGACCCTGCACTTGGCCTCGTTGAACCTCATGAGGGTCACATGAGAAGTCAAAGATGTTAAGTTCCTATGGGCTTTAGTCTCATTCACCTTCCTCTTGCCATTGCATAGTACCATCCCGTTTCCTGTATAGCCTCTGGATTACTCCAGTTTTCTCTTATTACTTAGCTAACTTACTAGAAAAAATACTGAGTGTTTGAGTGGCTCAAAACCAGATGTATTGATTTGGGAGCTGACAGGCTAAAGAGAACTGCTAATTATTCTGCTCTCTCTGCAGGCTATTAGGTCAGTAAGTAGGTCACATAGTCTAGGTTTCTACATAGAGGCATCCACAGGTGTAGGGGTCCAAGCTCCCACAACAGACCATACGGCATCAATGTGGTAACAGAGAGAAGAGAGCTGCTCAGCTGCACTGTAGTCACGCTTAAACTTCACAGACAGGCTGGCTATTTATCTTTTTGAATATAGTTAAAATGTAGTTAACTTCAACACCTATTTCACATACAAATACATCCATGTAGTCCTTTACACTCTGGTATCAGAATCTGGAGCCAGATCTACTCCTGTGTTTGATTCAACTGCTTTCACGTGGGTGCTAAATCAACCCTTTGTAATATTTGAGGTGCTCGAGCCTATGGGTCTCCCACAACTGCTGTGATGTGCAGAACCGTCTTATGTGGGTTTCTTGGCAGTTCATCTGAAATGGTATTAGAGTCTTGTGGTTAGAAAGAGGGGTTGGTCCTGTTCAGCCCATGTGCAAAAATTGCTCTCATTTAAAACATGGGCTCCAGACCTCCAGCTCCAGCTTTCTGGGAACACAATGTCAGGTCTCCACTTCAAATTCTTGACACTCCACATTGTGCCTTAGGGACATAAAACATACATCTGTACTAGGAAGCTAGATGACGCAGAGCAGAGTTGAAGTACAGGCACTTAATGCCTCATATTTTAATTTTTCGCATGTTCTCTAGCATGATTTTGTCTAATCAGCTCTCATTCAAAAAAGGCTGGGCAAAATTTAACTATGTGTATGCAAACTAGCGTGATCTACATCAGTTGTCCTCAGAGTCTGAAAAATCCTCAGAGTCTGAAAAATGGCCCACAATGCTCATTAAAGTGGCACAGCAAGAATGTAAGCAAGAATTCAGTTCTGAACTGGAAAATCTCTTTTTCTGTGTGGGTCATGTGCTTGCGTTGACATGTACTACGTTGAATGGACAGAATGATGAACAATGTAAGTGGTTCACATGAATACCTTAATGTATACATTGTAGTGGACTCTGAAATATTATGTTCTTCATTATAATAAAATTTGTATTACATGGTAACAGATGCTACAGAGCAGTAACTGAAAGGAAAAAACCCACAACCTTCGTATTTGAAAGAGGTAATGACACATTAAGAGTATTAGGTTTTAGGACCACTTGACAAGGTTGAAAAGGTTGTTCTCTTTGATCTTGGCAGTGCTAACTGATGTAAAGAAAAGTATATTCCAGCATTTTATAAGTTGGAATTTCAAAGCTGGACCATTGGGATTGGCAATATTTTTACAACACAGAACAAATAATTTCCAGCTAGACTTACTCTATAACATGTTGTAATTTAAATCATGTAGGTGATAGATGCCCTTTGCATTGAGTGAATTTATCAGAAAATTGCTCTTCACAAGTGCAATATGAAAGTGTACAAAAGTGTAAAAGTTACACAGTTGACGTGTAAGTGCCATAGCGATGAAGCAGCTCTAAGCAGACAAGTTATTTTTAAGTTAATGTGGCTGGGGGTGTCAACAGAAAGAAAAGTAACTGGAATAGGGACAGTCTTTTGCTAGAGTGACTTCAGAAGCTGAGAGGATATCTGCCAGTAAATGGAAAGGTCTCAATTTCTCCATTGAGAGCTTTTTGTTGTTTTGCTTTGTTTTATTTTTCTTTAAATGAGTGATTCAACACAACTTGAAGGTTCATATTTCATACTGTCACATCGTGCTTTGTGTGCTCTAATGACTGGATACAAACTGACATGCTGCAGTGTTCACGTCACAAGCTGTCAGATTTTTTTTTCTTTTCTTCATCAGCTTGTAGGCACCATGTGTGCTTTAATTCACTCTTCTCATTTTAAGAAAATGCCTAATTCCAACTCAATGTTCACTATTACAATACTTAAGAAGGTATTTTAATAAATAGCATGTGATGGTTTTTCATCATTTCTTGTTCAGTTTTTCAATTAACACATCCGTGTGGACAAGCCAAGGTGTAAAGTGAGAGACACAGAATGACCCAGGGAACTGGGTCAGTCCTGCAGCTTCTGCTACCTATTCTTATCAAACAAAAATGATTACGCAGAGGAACAAAACTCATTGAACATGTCTATTTAGTAGTTAAAAGCCTTTAAAACTTATACACCATGCTACAGTAAACTGTGAGGAGGAAATTGGCTTCCTGTTCTTTGCAGTAGGTGAAAATATGAATGTTGAGTTTGAGCACAGTGTTATTTATGCACTAATATCAAAATTACAGCTATGTGCTGCGTGTGTCACTTCACAGTTGGAAATCAAATTATACTCCTGCTGGAATATTGGCACATTGGTATCAGCTATAGCAGCTGCTTTGCCTTCTCTGACTTTTCTTACTGTTGCTGCTAATGAAAAAGAAGGCTGCTGTCGCTGCTCTTAACAGCACTGTTTTTCTCCTCACTTGAAAAGCAGGCAGACAGTCTGGGTCTTCTCATGGCACAAAAGGAAAGGAACATTTAATTGCTGCTGAAGTGCTTGTACAAAAGGTCACCAAACAATATAAGTTCTTATTTGGTACTAAACTTTGAAGTGAAGAATTATGGATTGTAGAAGGGATCTAGCAGTTAGCTGACGTACCAGATCTCCGGTATATAGAAAAGAAAGAGAAAGAACGCTTAACTTGATGGGAGTTTCCTAGCAGGCCAGGAACGACCTCGCTGTCTGTAAAGAACGTGCTCATGAAGCACGTTTAAGCAAACCATCACAACTTTTCATCCGTGGCCTAATAGAAGCACAGAGGAGGAGCACAGAGCAACTGAGTACGCAGAAGCTGCTGGACTTACACCTAGAACAGTTTTGTATTGGCAATGGCACAGCTTCTCAAAGGCAGCATGAGGCACTAATATTTAAGTACCTAAACACTTTCAAAGTTTCTAAATCCATCGTGGACTAAAGGAATACTGAATATGCAGAAGGTCTCTGCCCCATTAAGAAAATTCCAGACCTTCTCGTGTTAAGTCAATGGTTAATTAAAAACATGGACTAGCTTCATCTTGCAAAAAAAGAATGTGTTATATATGGCAAAAGATAAACTCAGATTCTTTACAAAAATGTATTTTTAAATTAATGTTGAACATAAAAATAAACCTGTTCCTTACTTGAGGGATTTTGCCTGCTTCACATTAATAAAAAATCAGTTGTCTAATGAATATAATGATATCACAAATTTTTTCTTATGGTGTTGACATTTTCTTTTGAACTGAAGGAAGGTATTATTATTATTAT
>VZSF01005229.1:0-94183 GCA_013398295.1 Chionis minor | reverse complement strand
TATTATTATTATTATTATTATTATTATTATTTCTTTGAGACTTTCTTGTTGTATTGTCATTGCTCTTATTTTTCTTAGGAGTCTAGAGACACAAGTGACACCTGATGAGCATTGCATGTTTGCTCTAGTGCAAAGACATTTACAGAAATAAGAAGCTTATTTCATTTCCACTGCAAATCAATCCCACAGCCTTTCCATCTCACACACCCTTTTTCTTGCTTCTTTAAGTGTTTTCCCTCCTCAAGAATTTTGTGATATTCACTGTATCTTGGCAACATGCAGAGAAAGAAAAGTAAGGTTTTAACTTTGTAGGAATAAAAGCAGAAATCATTGGCAATGTTCTGATTTACACCAAGTAAGTATTTAAAAAAGAAACTTGAAAGGAAACTGAGATAACTCTTACTCTTTATGCACCATCTCTACCCCAGCCCATCAGCAGATAGTTTGATATGGTTCCTGCTTTTAAAGATGTCAAACATATTTAGCCATAATAGCTTCATGCCTCCTTTGTACTAGTGGACCCAAACCAAACTTCAGGACTTGCTGGTACTGTTTATTGTGTACTGTATTGTGCACCTTTTCCTTTGTGCTTGATCAAAAAATCTGAACAAAAGTACCAGAAAAAAAGTCTATGTTCTTTTAGCTCAAAACCCCGGCATGTAGTCCAGGTTCAATCTTTGGTGCTAATCAAAGTCCTGGTCTTCACATCTTTATGACCGTGTTGGCTTGTGCCCTCTCCCATTTCACTACCCCATTTCTGGACATTATTCAGTGTTTGTGATCTGACAGGATCATGTGACCTGATATATGACATTATCCCACAGTATTGCATCAGTACTCACATCAGTAAACACAGTTTCCTGAGAATTCAACTTTACATATATGAATTCATATCCTCTCTATAGATTCTGAGAGTCCTGTGGTATCTGATCAGAAATCAGCTTTTGTATTTCTTAACAATTTATTTGTCTTTCAGTTAAGAAGATGTCTGCACCTAACAAACCTTGCTCTTAAAAAAAATCTGGGAAAATAGCAATCCCCTGAATTGCAGGGAAGGGTGTAATACTGCCTTATACTTACCAGTGACTGAAATGTACTTGCATTCAGATATTAAGTAACATGTCAGTAGATGGAGCTAATGAACATCCAGTTTATAGCCAGAATTTTGTAGGCTCAGTATACCCTTGCTTGTGATGTGTATTAAAAATGGCTTTTTTCATCACCTTCTTAGCCCAATTAGAGCAGCTTTTGGAAGGTGGAATCAAGAATCCAGTGTATTTAATTATCAGAATACAACTTACAGGCCTTAATCCTTTATGATGACTGATCTGGCCTTCAGTTCTTCCATTTATTTTAGTGGGATTTTGAAATCCTTATGAGCTTTGTATTTGCAGGTCTCCACCCTTAGACCCCTTTGATGTGTGGACAATGTATATTGATCTGAAGTTTGATAAAGTCATACAGTTCAGTAGCTGAAAACAATAATGGAGTCCTAGAATCATAGAACACTTTGAGTTGGAAGGGACCTTTAAAAGTCATCTAGTCCAACCCTCCTGCAATGAGGAGGGACATGTTCCACTAGATCAGGTTGCTCAGAGTCCCATCCAACCTGACTTTGAATGTTTCCAGGGATGGGGCATCTACCATCTCTCTGGGGAACTTATGCCAGTGTTGTACCACCCTCAGTGTAAAAAATTTCTTCCTTATACCTAGTCTAAACCTACTTTTAGTTTAAAGCCATTATCCCTTGTCCTATTACAACAGACCCTGTTAAAAACTTTCTCCCCATCTTTCCTGTAGGCCCCTTTAAGTACTGAAAGGCCAAATTAAGGTCTCCCTGGAGCTTTTCTTCAGGCTGAATAACTCCAGCTGTTGCAGTGTCTCCTCAGAGGAGAGTAGTTCCAGCCCTCTGATTGTTTTTGTGGTCCTCCTCCACACTTCTTTTGAGGCAACCCAGGATATGGTTGGCCTTTTGGGCCATGAGTGCACATTGTTGGTTTGTGTCCAGCTTTTCACCCACCAATACCCCCAAGTCCTCGTCAGGGCTGCTCTCAACATCTTCATCCTCCAGCCTCTATTGATACCGGGGATTACCTTGACACAGGTGCAGGACCTTGCACTTGACCTTGTTGAACCTCATGAGTTTTGCACAGGCCCACCTCTCGAGCTTGTCCAAATTCCCCTGGCTAGCATCCAATCCCTCAGATGTGTCAACCTCAACACTCAGCTTAGTGTCATCTGCAGTCCTGCAGTCTTGCTGAGGGTACACTCAATTCCACTGTCTTAAGTCATTAATGAAGATATTGAACAGTACTGGTCCCAATACCAATGTTGTGTATCTGGAATTCTCTAAGCCTTTCACACAGTTCCCACAACATCCTTCTGTCTAAATTGGAGACAGCTGGATTTGAGGGGTGGACTGTTCGGTGGATAAGGACTTGGTTGGATGGTCACATCCAGAGGGTAGTAGTCAATGGCTCAATGTCTGGATGGATATGATTGACAAGTGGTGTCCCTCAGGTCCACTTGTCACAAGAAATGGATAGCATAAGAAGGGCCGTCTCTGAAGAGACCAGTACTGTTTGGTACTGGTCCCTTCTTCCTTGCCTGTCCCTTTTGAACTGTAGCCTGTAGCCATCAGTAGCCGCGCTCCACTCATGGAACTTGTACCACAAAGTTTCAGTAATGGCAACTGTGTTGTAAAATCAGCCACCTAAATCTAAGTTATCCTCAATAAATAAAGCCTGCAGGCATGACCAGTTTCATGAGACAACCACATGAAAACCAGCTGCTCTTTCCTTCTGCTGAGGTGAATATGAAAGGAATTTTCTGGATAAATGCAGAAAATAGGAGGAGGACAGGTTTTAAATATAGTGAGGAAAAATGTTTTCAAATTAAATTCACATCTGCCTAAGACTTTATATAAGATCTAAAACAAACTCAGTCCCTACTATTTATAAATGTGCCTACACTTCCAGAATCCAATGAATTAATCCTGCTCACATCATCTCTGTTCTTCTTCCCTTCCCCAACCTGAATAAACAAAGTTTTGAAACAGAAAGTAGTATTAAAGTACCAGTTACCTAAATAGCTTTATCAGCATCTTCTTCCCCTTACACCCAGCAGGATGACTCTAGGTGTGTATTCTACGAGAGCTTGTTGATCTTTTTAATGCTAATTAGCCTTTGATTAGGATCTGAGAATCAAGGTAACAGGACCAGATTTTCCCACCATTGATTGATGAATTAATTAAAGGCATCTAGATGGAATTTAATGCTGGAAGTGTGCCATGCTGATTGTCCTTTAGCATTTTGCAGGAGCTTTTTCAGCATTATCAATCTAACATTGTTTTACAAGATAAAGTCTTTAGGACATGGTTTAAGCAATGGGTAGGTGTCTAGAAAGGCATTCTGTACCTCTGGGTGAAAGAGAGACTCCAACACAGTAAAGAGACAACTCTGCAGAACTTTTTACACCGACCTAGTTTTCAAAATGGATGAAAACCTGCAGTTCTAAGTGATTTTGGTACTGTGTTTTGGATACTCACCTAGAGAAAACAGGACCAAGCATGCTCTAAACCACGATGAGAATCAAGTTAGTGAAATCTTACATGGAGTTGAAAACCTCTAGTGCCACATCCTTTAATGGTTTAAAGCCACATAGTTCTATCAACATTACAGATACTTTGGCAATTTATACCAAACAATGTACCTCTTTCTTCAGTTATCCTGCTTTTAATTAAACTATGGACATTCTCGCATTCAGTTGATTGCTTGTTTCTTTACAATGTACCTGGTCTGACACACTAACAGTAACTAATTGCCTCTAGATAACAGAAACATTTTAATAAAGAGTTATAACTGAAAAGAACCCAGGACTGGGGTTTTTTTAAGACGTTATTGAGACTTAGAATAAATTGCACCAAAAGATGCAAAACAAAAGCTACATGACTGTTTTAAAAATACCCATGTGTTTTTTCCATTTTATAGTAAAAAGATGTGTCAGCAGGTGCTAATCTTGTAAAAATAGCCTGCATCTTGCCACAAGAGGATTGCATTGACTGGCATGGATCGTATTTAAATACATGGCACAGATACAGTCATACCTAAATACAACATTATGAAATAAACAAGACCATTGTTAAATGGTAGATGGAAACGTCATGGGTTAAAATGTTGCTGAAAAAGGTTCTGCTGCTGCTTTTAAAAAGACAAAATGTTCTATAAAGTTGTCTAAAGAATGGTACTTTTTTTTCTTACTTGTGTTTGTCTGGCTATGATAGAGTCATTCTTGGTATGCTTACAGATTGTTTTAGTATCCTCAAAGGATATTTTAAGAAACTGCAGTGTATTTGCTATAGCCATAAAACCCACATATTTCTTATACATGAAAGGTGAATACATCCCACCTAACTTTAGCAGTGGGATTAATCTCAGCTAACTCTAGACATCTTCAATATAGATATCTGTTCCTGAGAAAGTTACCAGAGGTGCCATGCGCAGCCAAAGAAGAAAAACCAGCACTGTGGGAGTATTTCATCTAGTTTGTTTGAGAGGACCACTTGAGGATGGGATGAATTGCCCCTCCAGAGTCAAGGGCTAGATCCTAGCCCGACTGCAAATAAACAGTGAGGTATACAAAACAGAAAGATAATATTCACAGTTCAGTTTTTAAATGACCAAATATTAACAAGTTCATGTGAATCAATCCCGTAGCTCTAGGTGAGCGATGAACAGTACAGAAGATGTTGGGCATAAATATGAAAACCTGTTGATTTTAGGAAATAAGAAGTGAGATAACAGATCAGTTTTTAGTGTTTTCTTTCTGTTTGTGAAGAATTTTTACACAGCTTCAGATATTGAATAATACTTGAGTCTACTCTTCCGGCATATATACAACTTTTAATTTAACTAAATTAACTATAATTTATCTAAAATACTAAAATAAAGCTGGTCAGACATATTTTTTAGTTCAGTGGTCAAATAAAAAAAAAAGGGGGACTGGTCAGTTTGGCTTGAATAGAAACTGAAACATTTTGGGTTTGATGCTTTCAGAGACTGGGAATAAATTGAATAAAGAAAGGTAATATTTCTACTAAAACAAGAGGTTTCATTTCAGATGGAATTTATGCATAATATTTCCTCAATTTTCTTTCTTTTATTAGAATTCTTTTTAAGCAAAGTATGCTGTTTTGAAAGCTAAGGTGTATTCTTTTTAAATGGGGAAAGTTTCAAATTGACATTGCCTTAATTTTTTGTGCTTGATGTAAACCGCAGAGCAGAACCTAAGCAGCTCTGCTTGAAGAGGGGAATAGCCATTCTTAATATTAGCTTTAGGGAGACTTTCTGTGCAAGCTGTAGATATGTCCACGGCCTTGTTAAGTTCAGTTATTGCATAAGACTTTTGTCTACTCACAGTCTAAATTTATTTTTTTTAAGCCAAACTAGCAACCTCTGTAATTTCTATACTGAAAAACAGGAAGAGAATGGTTTATGAAAGAGATCACAGATTCACAGAATGGACCTTGGGGAGTATCCAGGTCAAGCAGGATCACCCCGAGCCGGTTGCCCAGGACAGTTTTGAATACCTCCAAGGAGGGTAACTCCACAGCATCTTTGGGCAACCTGTGGCACTGCTTGGTGACCCTCACAGGAAGAAAGTGTGTCCTGATGTTCAGAGGGAACCTCCCATGTTTCAGTCTGTGCCCATTGCCAATGTGCAAGTGCACATTGCTGGTTCATGTTCAACCTGGTACCCACCAGGACCCTCAGGTCCTTTTCTGCTGAGCAGCTTTTCAGTTGGGGATCTCTAACCAGATGTACTGGTGAATGGAGTTGTTCCTCCCCAAGTGCAGGGCTTTGAACTTCCCATTTCTCCATCCTGTCAAAGTCCCTCTGAATGGCAGTACAACCCTCTGGCATATCACCCACTCCTCACAGTTTTGTGTCATCAGCAAATTTGCTGAGGGACCACTTTATCCCATCATTAATGTTTAAGCAATGACAAAGTTTAAATGTTTATATAACTATTGTCCATCTCTGCCATTCCTGAAAATATAAAATTAAATTTTTGCATCCCGATGAATAAGACGTCTTTTATATTTGGTATTTTAGGTAGCCCAAATATGGAATGCTATATAAAGTTAAAAAATAAAAAGAGGGGGAGGGGATGGAACATGGGAAAACCCCACAAGCTAAGGTTTGGTCTGGGTCTACAATTCATTCATTCAGTTATTTATTTTTCATTCATATTTTGTGTGACCACTGGATATGTCTTGTTACCTTACTAAAAGTTGTCCTGGAACAGTCACTACAATATGAAAATTTTATATTACTATTTTTGCAACAGAGTTAGTTCATCATAAAATGTTCATTATGCGTTATTTAGAAAATAATGCAGGTGGCATAGTAAAGATGAAACATTCTAATGTTTCATATATTAAATACCCTGATATCCTGCTACAGATTACGATGTAGCAGCAATAGAAGATGAAAGACAGGTAAAATAAAAAATCTCAGTCACATGAAATGATAGATATCTCCATTCTGCAAGCAAAGAGAAGAGGAAGTTCACTATTTTGTGACTGTAATGGAGAAAACTTAACATATTTTATTTTACATAACACTATGTCACCTAATTAATCATATGCTACACACTTTTTTGATCCAAATATATATGCACACATAACTGTGTGAAACTCAACCATTGCACAAAGAGTTAACTACAAACGTTAAGCATCTTTCACATTTACTTTGGTCATGCTCCTTGTTTCAGCTATACATTCTCATCAAAACTGAAGTCCAGTGTGTTGTCATTTTTATCTTTTTTTTTTATTTTTCCACAGCAACTAATTCATGTTTGATAAAATACTTTAGAACATAAATATTTCCCCTAAAATATCCCAGAATCACTGATTCTGGCCATGTTTTTAAAGTAATAATTTATTTAAATGCTCAGATATGAGGTGTTATGCCTGCAATTAAAGGTACAATTTTTTAAATTTCAGAAAGGGTCTCTTTTTCAGATTGTTCTGAGTGTAAGGAAGCATCCTATTTACTGCTAGTGATCAGATATAAGGATAATGACAACATGGAAGAGTAATATTTTTATAATTAATAAGAAAAATCTGAGATGAGAAGCAATACATAGATCTTTAAGTTTCAAAATAATAACTTTGGTTGATAGTTTAAATCAACATAGCAGACCAAGTATTGCAGACATTAAAATCTGTCATTTTCACAAAGATTATCATGGTAATAGTACAAGAGTAGCTATGTGCATGAAAAATAATTTTATCATATTGCATGTATGTTCTGACTCAACAATGCTCTTCTCTACAATGTAAAAAAGCAGACAGCAATGTAAATCATTTAGTCCAATATAAGTGTAATGAGAGAAAGGACAAACCAATGTGCAGGATGGATAAGAATGACATCAATACATTCTATTCTGACAGATTAAACATAGTAAAATTCAGAAACTAGAATGTATTGGAAGTGTGATACAATCTCAGAAAGGAAAATGATTTTCTGAGTCCTCAGGAAAGGGGTTATTAGTAGATCCGAAATAACCATTGTCAGTGGAAAAAAGACAACATGTTATTAAATAACACTGCATTAAACATAATTTCCTCCCTTCTTCTAATTTATTCAAATCTTTGTTCAGCAAATAAAGCTTGAGAAACTCTACTGGACATCAACCATCCATGTGAAAGGCTTTAAACTTATCAACCTAACTGAGTTTAATTCAGGAATATATTGAAAATCTGAGTTTCAACAAGACATAGTTGTAACCATTGTCCAAATGTGATTTGGAAAACAGTGACCTGCAACCGCTGTTAACATGTTTATTTGTGAAAATTCAAAAGCCTAGGCTTTTGAAAGTGTTGTAGTGTACATCTTCAGCACAGACCTCTAAGTACAGACAGTAAAGAATATTACAGCAAAGAATATTGTTCCTTGGAGAAGTGAAGATCCATGATCAACCCACTTTTAAAACATTTAAGAGATCGTTAGGTCCTGCTTCAGAAAGCTGAAGATTTATGTTCAGAGAGATGCATTTTTGGGTAAGAGGGATGGATACACCACCTGGATACTTTTTCCCTGTATGTCTGATTATATCATAACTCTGGTAAAAGATTTTATAGAATCATAGAATGATTTAGGTTCGAAGGGACCTTAAAGATCATCTAGTTGCAACTCTCCTGCGATGAGCAGGGACACCTTCCGCTAGATCTGGTTGCTCAAAGCCTTATCCAACCTGGCCTTGAACATTTCCAGGGATGGAGCCTGCACAGCTTCCCTGGGCAACCTGTTACAGTGCATCTCCACCCACACAGTGAAAATTTTCTTCCTGATATCTAGTCTAAATCTCTCCTCTTCCAGTTTGAAGCCATTACCCCTCATTCTATCACTACATGCCCTTGTAAAAAAGTCTCTCTCCTGCTTTCTCCTAGGCCCCTTTCAGACACTGGAAGGATGCTATAAGGTCTCCCTGTAGCCTTCTCTTCTCCAGGCTGACCAACTCCAACTCTCTCCGCCTGTCCTCATAGCAGAGGGGCTCCAGCCCTCACATCACCTTTGTGGCCCTCCTCTGGACCCACTGCAACAGCTCCATGTCCTTATGTTGGGGGGTCAAGAGCTGGACACAGTATTCCAGGTGGGGTCTCATGAGGGACAAGTAGAGGGGCAGAATCACCTCCCTTGACTGGATGGCTATGCTTCTTTTGGTGCAGACCAGGATGTGGTTGGCCTTCTGGGCTGCTCAAGTGCACATTACTGGCTCATGTTGAGCTTGTCATCCACCAACACCCCCAAGTCATTCTCCTCAGGGCTGCTCTCAATTCATTCTCCTCCCAGCCTGTATTTGTGCTTGGCTCACATGCAGGACATTGCACTTGGCCTTCTTGAACTTCATGAGGTTGGCACGGGCACACGTCTCAAGCCTGTCCAGGTCCCTCTGGATGGCATCTCTTCCCTCCAGTGTGTCACCAGTTCCCTCAGCCGCTCCTCATAAGACTTGTGCTCTAGGCCCTTCACCAGCTTTGTTGCTCTTCTCTGGACTTGCTCCAGAATCTCAATGTCTTTCTTGTCGTGAGGGGCCCAAAACTAAGCGCAGTATTCAAGGTGAGGCCTGCCCAGTGTCGAGTACAGGGGGACAATCACTGCCCTAGTCCTGCTGGCCACACTATCCCTGATACAAGCCAGGATGCTGTTGGCCTTCTTGGCCACCTGGGCACACTGCTGGCTTATATTCAGCCAGCTACCAACCAAGACCCCCAGGTCATTTTCCACCAGGCAGCTTTCCAGCCACTCTTCCCCAAGGCTGCATGGGATTTTTGTGCAGGACCCGGCACTTGACCTTATTGAACCTTATACCATTGGCCTCGGCCCATCAACCAAGCCTGTCCAGGTCCCTCTGTAGGGACATCCTACCCTCAAGCAGGTTGACACTCCCACCTAACTTGGTGTTGTCTGCAAACTTACTGAGGGTTTGGTGGGAAACAAAAAAGGAAGACAGGTCAGAAGATGACTTTATTGAGGTTTTATGGTGAGGTTTTTTCCCCCAGTATAATGAAAAAAACAAAGGCGATAGTGGTGAAATAGGGACAAGAAGGACAAGTCTCGAAGTCTACCTTGTGGTCTAGTATTGACACACTTGGATAGGAAATGTATATCTCACCTTCATCTGTGACAGTGGTAGAATTGTCTGGCTACTGTTAGAGGCAAGATCTGGGGTCACTGCTCTGTCACAAGGCAGTAATGACTCGTCTTCCTCCTTTGCACATCCAAAACAAGAAAGGCTCTGGCAACCTCAGGAAGAATCATTAAAAGTTTCAGTTTCCACAAACTTCTATTTTCAAGTGAAGGTAAGAGAAGGCAAGGAAAAGGATGGAAACAGCAAGGAAGAGAAATGTTGTTGTGTTGTATTTTTTAAAAATATCTCCACCAGTTCTAATGACCATAGAATAATTCAGTGTGTTTCAACAGGTATACCATTAGTAAAGCAAACTAACAAGTCAATTGGTTAAAAATCTACTGAAATATCAATTGAAAGTAGACGAAGAAAAAACGTGTAATCATGGAAATATTACAAAATTATCAGAAAGAAAATGGAATTTCTAAATATCTTTGAAAAATGTTTACAGTGAAACCTGCAATAAAATGTTTCACAAGCAGGCTTTTTTTTTCAGGAAACATAGCTTGTAGATTACTTATTGCTCTGCTGCTGAAATTTCTGAGTTTTTCATCACCCACATGAAAAATATTTTAAATGAATTTTCATAGCATAGTCTATTCATAGATAAGGATTTTGCTCTATTCCTTCTTCAATGATTCAACATTACAAAATGGAATGTTATGCGAATGTGATATCGTGCATCATTTTTAAAGCTCCCATTTCCGGATTTGCTGGAGGCAAATGGAGATGAAGATGGTTTCTTATCTTGACTCCAAAGGAGAGGAAGAAGCAAAAAATGAAATAAAAGCTGAAATAGTTTGTAACATTTAATAAAATATTGTGGCATCATCTTTGTCTTCATTTGTAATTCACCAAGAATCTCTGGATCTAAAGCACAATCATAAAGTCTTGAATCCCAAGCCATAAGATGATTTTCTTCTGAAGTGATTAATATCTTCTGTGGAGCTTGGTAATACATTACACTGATGAACCACAAAACCTCTCTAATTATTCAATAGTTATCTAAGAAAAACAGTTACACAGTATAAAAATCCTCCAACTCTTTAACTTTATAGTCATTAGCTGGTTTCAGGCCACAGTCATTACCAAAACAGAAGTAATTTATTTATTTTCTAAATAAATAAAGTATTTATTTATCATCTTGTTATTTGAGAACCTTCTCTGCATAGACTTATATCAGTCCCAGGAATATGATGCATAGAGAAATGTTCCATATAAGTTCTTTAAAATAAATTTGTGTTTGAAGAGTGGAAACAAGATTAGTAGAAAAGAAGTATGAATTAAAAGGTGAAATTCATAGAACACAAAAATTGATGGCACATAAGGAAAATTTAAGAAAGGTGAGAGCTATTATGATTATCAAACTATTTCTGAGGGAAGTAATTGAATTTCTAATGCTGTTATCATGTAAGACTGGACCAGAGGGAATATATATCTACACTCAGATTCAAGCATGAGATACCCAAGTGATAAAAAGATCTTTTATGTTTGAGGGTTAAAATACTCAAGAACATATCAAGACTTTGAAAGACACAGGAGAAACACAAGTGGAATAAGTACCAGTGAGTCCAGCACTTGTCAGTGTGGAGGTAATCCGAGCTAGGATTTGACAGAGAGCAAGTGCTTCTAGGCAAAAGTTCCTTTTTCTTAGCCATGACTATAGGGTCCCAAGCTCTCCTTAAGTATTTCCCTTCGCTACAGCTATTCTCCTTAAGCACCATAGGACTGTGCAAGGTACTATTCAATGTGAAGAAAGTGGGGGACCGGAGAAAGTGATTTTGGAGTATTTGCACAGTGGGGCTTTCATGAAGCCTGTAGAATGAAAGGGGTGATGCTCTATTAAGCCAATTCCTCCTCTTCCTGGATTAGTACTATTTGTTGATGCATTTACCTCCTTCTTAGTTAAAGTGAAGGGTTAAATTTGAAAACAAATCTGATCTTGTGGTGGTCTGCTAAGAAAAGGAAAAATCATGACATATTTGTTATACACAAAGGTATTAAATAAGGTGGCGAAAATACAACTAAACAAGTATATTGGAGACCAAAAAAAACCACAAAGAGAGCAAGAGATGTTAGATCATTCCCCCAAAGGTTTTCTACCCCTATCAAAGTGCAAGATCAGAGAAGATAGATAAAATATTACAGGATAAAATAGGGATTTGAAGCATAAAAGTTAGAAATAGCCAAAGTGCTATACGAAAGCTTTTAAAATATGTATAAAGAACACTAAAATATGCTGACTGTCTGTGCTTTGCACACCATGTATCCATTTACCTGTAAGACACTAAACTCAGAAAAGCGGAGTTTTGCATATGAGTACAAAACCACGGGATCTTCAGATCTGGTGGGCTTTGCTAGAGAAAAGCTGACTGGGGTACAGAGGTCTGTTCTTAAAGTACAGCTATACTTGGAGAAGTGACTATCTGAAGTACTTATGAGTTCTCATTTTTGCAGTTAAAGACTGCTTCACAATTGCTAATACTTCTAGTATCAGAACATCTTGGAGAACTACGGAAATCTTGTTACATATCTATTACAGATGGACAATATAAAGGTGAGGTACTAGTTCATTTAAGGGAAAAAAAAGTTATTTACCACACTTAGAAAATTTTATTTTGGGACTCAATACTATTTATAGATCACTGAATTTTATCAAATTCCTATAATGGGTAGACCTAAGGCCTTTTGCCTGCTTGTAGCTGTATAAATGTTGGTTACCTAAGTTAGTTACTCTAAACTTGTTTTACAGTGAATAGAGAGAATATTCATTTCCAAAGAGGACTACATATCATGTTTAGAGAGGTAACTAGCATAGGTGGGATGAATCAGCCTCTAATTTCAACTATAAAAGGAATCCAAACTATTTTTTATTTAAATGGCTAAAATTCATATATGTAGGAAATTATTCAGGTGCCTGAACACAGACATCAGGTGTCATTTTAAATACTTGAGGGCGTCCAAGAATGTCTTGCAGATACCGCACAGGACATACAGTGCCCTTTGGAACCAACAGCCAAAGTTGATGAATGCTGCACTAATGAGGGCACAATTCTCAGCCAGATGGTGACTGAGTTTACATCAAGGTAGAGGTAGGGCTGGGTCTTGCTGGTCAGGTTGGGTTGCCACAGGACTGTGAAATCCCCGTGACTTATAGGTCTAGCAAAAGAGAAACAAGAGGGAGATAGACTCCTTAAGAGTCAATGAATAAAATGATGTAATAGGTTTGGTATTGGGGACTGGAACCTGAGATCCCTCTGGGCTGTTCGTTCAGGCACCCCAGCTCTGGCTCTGGGAGCAACTGCCTGAACTACGCACACTCCTATGTGCCTGTGCAACTCCAGCATCTCCTACAGTTATTACGCTACATGACCTCTCACTCCTTAACATAGGTCAGCATAGCTGCTGAACAGAAGGATTTGGTATTGAGACTCTGTAGGCAAGTATTCCAGTTTTTCAGGAGCACGCAAAAAGCTGGAGAGTGTGGCTTACACACCAAATGCCCACTCAGAGTAATAAGAGTTCATGAATTATGTAGGCAACACAATGAGAACATTTGAAATGGTGTTTGCATCTGCTATGAGACTTAAAATTTAATGGATTTTTAAGTAATTAGCATGAGCTATTTACCACACTGAGTTATACTGTAGGAGTAGCTGAATATAAAAATAAATATGATAATAATATGCATAAAATGTTCATTTCTCGCAGCCTTATATTTTATTTTAAAAAGGCAGTGCTTAAGCAGACTATCCAAATTGTCAGGGAGAATATGAAATAATGTCCTTGCTCTTTTTTTTTTTTTTTGAAAAGAAATCTTTTGTTATTTACAAGATGACAGACTAGTTTTATGATAGCTTTGATGTGACATAAGGCAGCGCATCCATAATCCAGCATGTCACAGCCATTTTTAATACGTATGGTATGTGCTCAGCTAATCTAGGAATCTCTGTGAATGATCCATTTTCTGTATTTTCTTATAGGGAGCCCACAGTTCTGCATTTTAAGGAACATGTAGTCAAAATTGTCTGATGTTTGTACCTCACACTGCCATCAGATAGCTTAAGGGACTTTTTATCCAAATACAGAAAGGTATAGCAAAAAAACATGAGCTAGAAGGTAAAGCCAGAGCATTTCAAATAAGAAATAATGTGTAAGTAGTTTTTTAACTATGGAGATGATAAATTATTAGGCTGAACTGAAAGACTCGGAAGTTCTTGTCTTGTAATAACTGGTTTCTTAAAAATATCTCCTTCTTATGAGAGAATGTGATGAGAACACATTAGGACAGGAACTGATGTCTATATAATAAATGACCAAAGATGCAACGAATCTACCCAAGGCAAGTGGAGACTCTGCTTCTCCATTACATTTTAAGGATGGGCACTTATCAGAGCAATGTCTTTTTAAGGCAAAAGCAAGGCAAGACATCTAGAAAGTGATTCTAGTTTGACTTTATACCCATCAGGTTAAGTTAAGGAACTGTGTTGCCGCTGACAAAGAATAAGAATAAAGGGTAACTTATTTGACAGGAATCTAGTATACGGGGATCTAAACCCTTTCCTATTTTTGCAATTTAGACTAGGAAATTTCTATATGAACAATAAAAAAGTAAACCAAGTCACCAGGATTCCTGATTGCCATTTGCATGTCCTATGCCCAATATGTTGCATTTTTACTCTGAAGACAGGACACACACACCTGTCCCTGGGTTTTGATCCAGTTTCAACAGGGAAAATTATGAGCCGTCATGCAGAGTGCCTTGTGATCTGCTCTTGGGGCACCTGACTGCAAAACAAACAGTACGAGTGAAAATTGACTGGTGATGAGGCAGCCCCTCTCCCAGGAATCCTGTTTCCAAAGCAAACTCACTAACCTATTCTGCAAGACACCAGCACCATCACGTTGTATAATGAAAACAATGTTACCTGTTAGTAAAAATATGATGATGACCAAGTCCGGGCTTGTCTAGCAAGTATGTGAAAGTTCAACTAACGATGTGGTTAAGCTTTCATGGGTTCCTAAAGACCTTTCAGAAGAATTAAGGAAACCCTTAATTACTGAGGTGGACAAAGATAAGTTTTCTGAAAGATTGTCCGGGTCTTGGATAGGTTCCTCATTTATAAGAACATTTGTGTAATCTGTATCTGACCCAAAGTGGTAATGAAATGATTCATTTATTCATTCATTAAACAACTATGACACCAAATTTATCAATATGATTAAAAACCCAAAGAAAAACAAAGCAAAACAAAACCAAAAACCAAACTCTTAAAATATGCACTGAGATTTTCAAAGATCCTTTGATACAAGTTCCAGTCTTTATCTTATATAGTAAAACTTTTCCTGATGGCAATTGGAGGAGAGTTGGAGTAATCCCAGAAAAATTATTCCTATCGTATCTAAAGCTAAATTCTGCTCCTGTTTGTATTTAGTGCTCTACAGTTTTCAATAAAAGTCGTTAAAGCATGCATTTCAAGGCAGAGGTCATCACTTGGGCTTCCAATTTCAAAGGTTTATGACTTAAAATATTTTCATTTTTTTCCTTGAGCCATCAGGAACAAATAATACAATGGAAACATGTGTGTTGGCCCCAGAAGTCTAGGTGCTTTGCACTCTTCCAAAAAGACCTCTGAGTGACACTAACAGTGACACTGATGGCATCCAGGGGGAACTATTTTCAGCTGCCTTTCCTGAGCCATAAAAGGTGGAGCTGCTCTGTTATAATACCTTTTGTGGGGAGAATAAGAAATACCAATGATATATTTGTGAGGATGCCACAGAGTTCTTAAAACGAAGAGACATCTTCAGTATTTTCTTAAGTGCTAAATATAGCTTTAGTAACTTTAACTTCCACAGAACAGCACCGGACTAGCCATTGCGTTGTCTCTACTGCACCATTTTGCTCCAGGCAAGCAGTAAGCACCCCAAGCAGTCTGTTTTGCAGAATGCTGTGACTCCAGCAAGGACAAGTAGTGGTTGTATATACCTGCCCTGGTGCTTATGGTACTTCCAGCCAGAACCAATGAATTCTGATTCTTTCAGAATCCAGCAGTAGATGAAATGAGCCAAGTACCACACTGGAATGTTACATTTTGACCAGGATCATGTAAATCCTGCTAGTTGTCTGCACCTGGGTGCTGCAGCACATGGGAGGGGAGGGCAGGGCAGGGAGCATGGAAGCGGGGAGAGGGATCCTTCCTGTGCTGCGTAACATGTCCTCCTTTCTCACAATCTGTTCCCATCTATAAAGGGATTTAATCAACGAGTGCACATTGTGTTTCTGCTTTATGAAACCATCTTCTTAGAGATCAGGTGACTCACAACCAGAGAATACATTAATTAGTTCAAACCAACCTTTCTTCTTCTCCCCCTCCCTCTTCCCCACCACAAGAGGCTACGGAGCAGAGTTCAACACTTTCTGTTTGCAAACAAAATTGCAGCATCTGTCTTGTCGCTTTGACTGCGGTCCTTGCCTAATTTTTTCTTTCTTGGTTGTTACCATAGTAGCAGTGTGGTGATTTTTTGACCCATGAGAAAAAGACAAAGAGACAGAGTAGTGTATAAGTAGCTCCCTAGCTGAGGTTTTGATTGATCTACTCTGTGCTGGAATTAATTCTTCCATTTATTAATGTTTTCTGTTGAACTGAAACTCTGAAACCTGATGATCCTAAATTGATTCAGATTGAATGCAAGACATGATTAAAATTGTGACTAGAAGTCCAGCAGGAAGAAAGTAGCAGCTGAACTTTCACTTGACAGGTCCATACCTGTCAGATGATGAATATGGGAAAAGTACTCAGGGAACAATTTGAGGGTGTTTTTTTTCCCCACCTTCACATTGTACATTAAAGAAATGTCCACTGGGTCGAAGAACCTGATCCAATACATAAAGTTTTCTTCAAACACCTTGGACTGTGGCAGCCTCATCAGGTTCAGCCGGGGACGGGGACGGGGAGAAGTGCATTCATCTGGGAAAGCCATCTCCATTACAACAGAAAAAGTTGGAAAAGCTGGAATTAAAAGTCAGAACTCTACTCCCAGTATAGCCCTCTTCATTTGTTATTTTGAACCTGTCCCACTGCTTCTTTGCATCTCCTCTCTAATAGTTTCAAACACAATTTCAAGCATTCAAACAAGTTTTAAACTAATACTGTAGGGAACCTACTTGGCTTATCTCTTCTCTTGCTACCTGTTGTTCAGTACCAAGGGGTCAGCTCTTCTGATAGCTGCTCACAATCATCTACTTGCTAGATTTCAAAGAAACAATCCCTGGCTACCTCTTCAGCTTGGGAAAAGTGCTTAATGAACAAAGCCGCTTTGTTGTTCTCCTTTATATCCCATCTTAAAACTTTCCTTTGTCACGTTGGCTGCAGTGATGCAGACTGTAGTCTCTGGAGCATCGCAGATAATTTGCCTCTGCGAACAATACAGGCTGCCTTGACTTGATTTTTGATGAAGAGTTTTGGAAGCCCCTATTTCATGAAACCTTATTGGAAGTGTAACTGATCATTTAGATTTCCTTCAAACACAAGCAGTTCTTGCTGCCGTCAGAGAAGATCACTGTTATAGGACTCTGGCTTTGACATTCATATGTATGTTGTACAAGTTACCCTGTTTCTAATCCTTTGGGCCAGATTCAAAATGTTTGGAAGAAGTAGTCAGCTAAATGGAGACTCCTAGACTTGCTGACTTGCCAGCCTAGAGGTCTCAGACTTAAGCAAATGTTATGAATGGAACATCAATGATATGTTTAGTTCGAGCACTAACTTTAGGCTTGGTCTCAGTTCCCTTGGACAGGCATGTTAATACTGATAATGAATGTGTTACAGTTCTATGCCTGATTCGCAGAGACTAGAACCTCTTATGGTGACAGCTGCATGGTTGAACTTTGCATGGTTCAACTTTTAGCTCACACTGGAGTAACTTCTGCTTACGAGGTAAAGGGACAAGATGGTGGCTGCTTCCTTCCTCCCCCCTTTCAAATTTACTGTGCTAACCTCATTAACAAACAGCCAAAAATTCTTGAGCCTTCCTATATACCTGATTCTCAGGATGGTCTCCGTGACGGGCACTCAGTAGTTGTGACATTGGCCTTTTAAGGGAGGTAAGCCCCATTTAAGCCATTTGAATTTTTCTCATTAAACTTAATGGATTTAATTATGGGAAGCTGCAATTACTTTCACATATTAAAGAAAAAGAAGTTTCTTTGAACTGCTTGTAAAACATACATTTTTAGGGACAGATCTTGTCTGAGATAACAGAGTGCAGCACGCCTTTCTGTGAAATCCTGGATTTTCATTATACTACTTACTCTAAAAGTGTACCTTGGTAAGGGTAAAAATGATGTGAAGATTCAATACTACCTGCTGTAAGATTAAACAGAACAGCTCCTATGAAAAAAATAACCTACATTGCCAGAGCAGAAGGGGTCAAACAATAAAATACCCATTGTCTCCTGACAAAGTAAATCACACTAACAGGTTGCTATGGCACAGGCGTTATGAGATACTTGATAGCAATATTTTTAAGATGGGAAATCTATATTATCTAACAATAAAGGCGGCATAGTGAGAAATGTTTATCTCAGGTTATGAACATGCATCTAGGAGCCAGCAGGTGACATGTATGGCCTAGCTTGTGACTTTAATTTCCTGGGATCAAAGTTAGGCCTGTTTTTTTTCTCCTCAAATTCGCTGACAAAAACACTGCTTGATAATGTTGTTTGCTTTGATCCATAAATTTAGGAAAGGCTTTTGACTGGTTCACACAGGCCTCATGGTAACATAAGGATGGTCTGCGTGGCCTCTTTCTCTTCCATGGGATAGATACTTTCTGAATATGTGGATTAATCATGCCTCAGTCTCAGTTGGAGAGGGACCAACTTAATGCCTGATTCATGAAGCATGTTTGAGTAGGGGACAGGAAAAATGTATCTAGTTTCCTTTTTGTTTCACTAGGAACTTGGCCTTGCAAAACCAAGCTCTGGAGACAGAATACCTGTTTGTGAATGTAGTGGTGAAGGTACAGGTATAGGGATAGAACAGAATTTATGACTTCCTGGATTAGATTCAGTGCCCTTGTGTGTTGCTTCTGGGTAATTACAATGTTCATGACTGACCTTAATTTGCAAGGGACTCAGAGTAGTATTTCCTTGCTGGGGAAGGTAAGAGTTTGCAATATGGTTCCTGCTCAATATAAATCCCACAGTCCCCTAGCCCAAGAAGTTGTTTTAGTCTCTATCTTTTGTTTCTACAAACTCAGCACAATCTGAATCTGATCTGGGTCTTTAGGCAATAATCTGCTACAAATAATTATTAAAAACAAGTCTTTAGTATTTGGCTGCCAATTACCAAGCTGAGAACATCTTGTAAGGAGGATGGTATGTAGGGATGAAGAAATGACACACAGGGAGAAGATCTGACTAAATATGCTGAACCACAACGTCAGCTTTAGACCTGACCCATTTCATTATCACGATAGCTCATTTTAGAAATTTAGGAGTACAGAGATAGTAAGCAGGCAGTGAGTTTGCATGTGCAGTTAGATTTGTAATTGCAAAATTATGCTCTTGAGATTTTGCTCTCTGCTTTTTTTTTTCACACTTTCCACATTTTCACAATACATCATATTTTTCACTGTGTTTCTAAAACTTCACAGAAACTTCTCAGATCTCCATTCTCCCACTCCACGCCTCTTGGAATCCGCACGTCTGAGCAGAACCAGAGTTTGCATTGCCAATAGAGCAGACATGGAAATGAAACACTTCTGATTTCTCTCACCCAGAATTTTTTAGCTAGCGTCCATCTGCTCACCAGTGCCTATTTAGGAATGCACAACACCTTTTCCTTTTTCCATAGCAGCCAAACTGAACAAGAGTGGGTGGAAATATTAAAATGATACTTTTGAACCGAACTGTAACTTTTTATTAAATGAGAGGGAGAGAAAAAAAAAAAAAGTGACATGTCTCCTTTATAGATTCTAAGCTGGAGCTGAAAAGGCAAAATCTGTCTGTTAAAATAATCATGGCTAAATTTTCAGCAGCGATCAGAATTTTGTCTTTGTCACCTCTGACGTCAAAAAGTAGCCCTTTTGAGTAAATAGGTCATATTGACCTGCAGTGTATTGTTAGAAAAAAAGGATCATTTAATGACAAAAAACAAGTTTTACATGGATTGCAAAATTCTGCTTAAAGATGGAGGGCATGATGTGGTTCTGCTGAAGGCTATAATGGTGATACTTCTAAAAACTTAGCTTTGAAATAATCTTCTGAAAAATTGTATGTGATGTTTCACCCACAGAAAAATGCAAATGCAAAATTTGGCACAGACTATGAACTGAATAGTCAATGGGCTTGAATTTCGAATGTAAACAGTTTGAACAAAAGAAATATTACTTCCTATCATATTTCTTTCAGCAGTCTATTCTACCACAGGATTCGAGCACTTCCCCACATACTATGGTGAACGTTTTACTCCTCTTATCTGGAGTAATATAATTGACATTACACAAAGCAGCTGCTAGGCACATTCATTTGTTGTTGCTTTCACATGAAATTGCAATGGCTGCTGTCATACTCGGCGGCTTTTGAAGATTTACCTATATTGTGCACTTCTAATGCTGCCATGCCTGTACGTCTCAGAAGAGATGTAAAACTGTAAGCCCTGAGCATGTGCAGTCATGAAGAATCTTATACAGTGATATGCTTACATCCTTCAGCTGCTACTACTAATGCTACAAAACTCTTACTGCTGTAAATATTTTCTAAGGTACAATGAGAAAAAAATACACTTTTACCCATCACCTGAAAATTGGACTCTTCAAGTTATAGTGAGCTATACATCTGAAGATTGATGCACACCAGATCATTAATGATTTTCATGGTGGGTCTTGAAGTTCAACAGATAGAAAAGCAAGTTAGATAAATATATGGAGCACCTATAACAACTATTAATACCAATAGTATCTTTGGGTACATACCACCACTTCAAATCAGACTATTTATTTAGTTGGCTACCTTTGCAATTTCGTCCTGAAAATTACATCTGATAAATCTGTGTAGTTTGTCTGTAGGCATCATAGCATCATGCCTGAGGCTGGAAAAAAAAAATTACAAATGACTGCATCCAGTGATTCCTTCCATGAGAAATTTGTCTCCAACACATCCTCACGTAACAATATATGTTATGTAAAGAGCTTACGTCTGGAATTTGAAAACACTGAGAAAAAGACCTTATGTTTTAAAGGAGAATGCAGAGGTCTATTAGTAAAGATAATTAGTCTTACCACCCAAGTGTTTGGTTTGTATATCAAGCATTGCGGTATTAAGCATTTTTGCATGTCTAGGATGTCCCATTTGTATATGTGATTTCCACACCTGAAGCAGTCACCCTAATCTGCCCTTATAGGTAGAGCAGGTGTTCAACACTGGCGAGATAGATCACGCTGTTATGATTCTGGATGTGCTCATTTAACTGCACTGTCTAGAAAAGAAGGCCAGTTTGACTAGTTCAGATGATAACGTCTGCAGCTGCAAATGGCAAAACTCTGGAGACCAACCCCAACCACAAGAGTTTTCATGTACATAAAATGGCCCTATTTAGCAAAGTTCTTTGTCCAGAAGCATACCTTTTCTTTGAGAGGTGAACAGCAATCAGGTCGGCCTAGTACATGCCAAAATTTGCTCTTGTTTTTTAATACTTGTAGTTCTTCATTTATCATTCATCCACTGACTCACCAGGTATATATGTGTTACATTCCTACAACTGTGTAACATCTCATATTTACTCCACACAGAACTTGATCTTATACCAAAAAAAGACCAAAAAGATGGAAAGATGTCTTTTTGTTTCAGTGGACTTCAGAAAGAGACCTGAAAGCACCCTGAAAAAGGCAAATACTTTTCTTACTGAACACAAAAGCCTTGCTGTACCTGCATTACATAATGTGACACTAGAATTGCTTGCTCTGAACTTCCCTTTTATTCTATTCTAACCATTCTTTTTATGTGCTCTTCTGCATCAAATGTCAGGGGACAACATGCTTAACATTAACAACTAACTGATAAACAGCAAAAGTCAAATGATCTGCAGTCTTTTATTGTATTTATGGGAAACCCTTCTGTTGGGCAGGACACAGTCCAAGTAATTCACATGCCTCTTGGGCAAAAGATTCAATGAGTGGCTGGTGGTTTGTTTTTTGCGGTTTTTATATATATATATATAGATATATTATCATAGTGCCATTATTGAAAGGCTTGAAAGAAAGCTCTTATTTCTTAATATGGGTGTCACACTTGGCTGCTACTACAGGTAATGCTGAGACTCAAAAACACCATAGTGTGTTGGTTCAGAGATGCAAGTGTGCTACTTTGGGTTTGGTTGCTAAAGATTTCCATATAGAGGAAGTTTCTGACTCCTTGCCTTACAAATATTGCACCTCAAACTGTACCCTTGAATCATGAACTGACTAGTGGACTACACTTGGTGGAAAATCTGTCAGAATTTTCCACTATATGAGGTTTTTCAATCCCTTATATCTTAGACTCATGGAGTGACAGGCCTTTAAAAATCAACACTACTGAGCAGAAATTTCTGTTGCCTTGGAAATACAGGGAAACTGCTGAAGCTGAAAATATGTCTGATGGTATCAGAGAAAGCGTTGGTGTCTGTTAAAGGAGTTGGAGTAATAAGGCTGTTTAACATTTATACCACATGTTCATTTACAGGTGAGGTATGTCAAGATTATTATTATTGCCAGCCCTATTTTCCAGAAGAAAATATTAATCCTGCAAAGTTGAGAGACTTAAAGTGAGGGTCCAGAGTACATCAAGTCACGGCATACACAAACTGAGACTGTATATGGAAAAGTTATCCTCTAAAACATTCAAACAACTGTAACATTTTATAATAAATTAAAAAAACAACATAGATTTAAATATCAGTATTTACCACGCGGTACAAGGATTCCTGAACTTTCCTTCTGTACCACTAATAGTACACAGACTCATAGTGCATCAGGAATAGTGTGACCAGCAGGACTAGGGCAGTGATTGTCCCCCTATACTCGATACTGGGCAGGCCTCACCTTGAACACTGTGTTCAGTTTTGGGCCCCTCACGACAAGAAAGACATTGAGATTCTGGAGCAAGTCCAGAGAAGAGCAACAAGGCTGGTGAAGGGCCTAGAGCACAAGTCTTATGAGGAATGGCTGAGGGAACTGGTGTTGTTTAGCCTGGAGAAAAGGAGGCTGAGGGGAGACCTTATTGTTCTCTACAACTACCTGAGAGGAGGTTGTGGCGAGGTGGGGGTCAGTCTCTTCTCCCAAGTAACAAGCAATAGGGTGAGAGGGAACGGCCTCAAATTGCACCAGGGGAAGTTTAGATTGGATATTAGGAAAAATTTCTTCACTGAAAAGTTTGTCAAGCATTGGAACAGGCTGCCTATATCAGTGATGGAGTCACCAAACCTGGAGGTCTTTAAAAGACATGTAGATGTAGTACTGTGGAAAACGGTTTAGTCATGGACTTCGTAGTGTTAGGCTAACAGTTGGACTCGATGATCTTAAGGATCTTTTCCAACCTAGATAATTCTATTCCATGTTTCTGAGAATGACCTTTTGAAATTCAAACAGTTGCTATTTGTAAATCTGAAATTAATTGTGATTAATCCCACTGTTTGTGCCTCTTAATCCAGCCCTGGCATCCCAGTCAGAGAAAATCTGGAATCAGTGTTTACCAAAGGTACAGAGATTTTAGCAGCTGTTGTGTCAGAAAATACATCTTAAATTTTAAGGACCACCAGACTTTTCAGATCCCTGCCTCACCTCTAAGCTCCTGGCTGTCATTCTCCTGCCGTTGTTTTTTTGTGGCACAAATTCCATGTCCTTGAGATCAGGAGGCCATAAAAAACCAAATGGAGATAGGATGGTTTTGAAACAGCTTTGCTCTACTAGATCAAATAACTTAGTGGCTAGGGTTTTCATCTCTAAGATGGAAAATTTTTTGGGATTTCCTCATTTGGAAGAAATTCTTCAATCAGAACCTATTGCTATTCTGTGGCAGGTGACAGTATCTTCTTAAAGCCTTTTCTATTTAGTAACAAAATCTACATAAAACAGGTCTGTTTCCTAGGTTAGTATTTTACTCAATAACTTATTGATTTCAGATAAAAAATGGTTATTTTACTGCCTAGTTTCAGGGAGCACTCAGAGCTAATGTACTTTCAAAATGCTTTAGTAGTTAGACATCCACAAAAAGTGGGTAAAGTTTTACTTAAGCTGCAGAAATAAAAATATTCATAGAGTAGAATCATAGAATCATCTAGGTTGAATGGGAAATTTAAGATCATTGAGTATAACTGTTAACCTTATTCAGTCAGAAATTTCATTTAGATGAAAATAGCACAAACATATTTTGGGGAAAGAGAAGAAAAAAGGAAAGGAGGAGAGGAGAGGAGAGGAGAGGAGAGGAGAGGAGAGGAAAGCTGTTTCAATTAGTTTCAGATCATATTGTCCAATTCTCCTGTTATCTTTTTGAATGGAGGTCTTTCTTCAATAAAAATGACATTTTAAAATGAAAAAATTTACAAAGTTTCATTAAAAATGCTAAAAAGAAATGTCATGGCATTTTGAAAATGAAGGATTTCATTGAAAAGAGATGTAAGTAAAATATTTTGACTTTAAAAAATCCCTTTTTTGGCCAAAAATTATTCACTTGAGTTGATAATCCTTTATGCAGAGAATTTACTATTCATAGAAAAAAAGTGTCATTCAATTCTACAGGAACACCTCCTAGGGAATAGGCGTAGACCTTATCTTTCTTTTTTGCTACTTTTGTCCTGGCTAGGTCTGGTGTTTCCCCACTTATCTTAGTGCTTTCTGCAAACCACAGTCTTATCTGCCTAACTTACCCATCTGTCAGGAGTGTTGATATTTAACTCCGAGATGATACCTTACTTGTCAATAGCATGCTTGAAAATGGGTGTTGCACTCTCCCCCATTTCATTTATAGTTAGTTTTTTGTGAAGTAAGTCAAGAAAAACATAGCTATTTCATTGAGTTAATACAGTTAAAAAATATTCATCCAATGCACAAGTTATGTGGGTTTACAGTGCTGAGACTCTTGTCCACAATTTCTGCTGTGAGAAGTCAACCTTTGAAATAAATATGGACCTTCCCACACTTGTCCCTGTAATGGAAATGTTGCTATTCTACTGGCAATTATTTTCAATTCTTCCTCTTTTTTAACAGCCAGCATTTGGAATGCTGGAAGGCTGGACCTAAATTTTTTGTAGAGCATTTCTTGAAATAATCCATTTTCCTGTCAATTCACTAGGTGTTGCAGAATTCTATGGGGAGGATGACATTTTGTTTTTCTCAATAGCCAACATATTTTTATTCATATATTATTCCTGTGAACTTTCAGTTCCTTGTCCTCATGGAATAAGCCGCCACTCACTTTTTAAAATGACACTGTATAATAGACTCATTCTCTCCTTAAGTGAACTGGTCTGTTTCTTATGCTGTTTGGTGCATGATAAGAATACAGTCCCTTTCTTGTAGCTACATGACATTTAACCTTCAAAAAACTCTTAGTTCCCTGGCTTGTCTTAGCAAGAAAATTCATTATTTTCTCCCCATAAAAAGACTGTTGCTCTATCCCAGAAATATTATGAGTGATTTTATACTTAGCATTAGATTTGAGGGTGATATAATCATCAAGTTACAAGAAGATCATCAGATAATTTTGATTCTCTAATAAAATATGCCCAGTCTGTGGTCAGTTGAGTTTTTGAATTACTACTTTCCTTTTGTGAATGTGATATATTACTCATGCAGTAAATATCTGCAAGATGAAATAGAAGAGCTGCCCACACTGTTTATATAATCCACCTCCTCTTCCTGGGCTACTCTAGTACGGTTTCAAGGAGTAAGCATGTGTGACTGATGTTTCCAGCATTTGTTCTCGATGGAGTAAGTTTTGATAGACAGTATACCAATCTCTTTGTATTTACAATAACAAATGTGTTCTACTTTGCAGTCACGTGGTGTAGACTCAGTGCTTATTAAACAAGGGCAGTAGTTATATAGCCATAAACTGACTAATGATACCTTCATAATAGAAAAAGTTAATGAAAGATATAAATTAATTTTATTAATTAAATGTATATGATGAGAATATAAATAGAAGGAAAACTAATGGCAACCAGGATAAAATGAGGTGAAATACTGAAAATGAGTGATGAAAACTTAGTATGTCCAGGCTAGATTGTCACCTTATTCCTTCAGAGAATAGGGTGGGAAGTTACCCTCCTTGTTCCAAAGAAACACCTTTAGAGGACATGAAGACATTTCTCTCAGGAACTGTTCTTTGGGAAAAGCGGTCATTTTCTCTAGGCATCAAAGTTAATTGTGCAGCCAGCGAGGGGCAAGGACAAAGGAACAGCTGCCTTCCTCATCGTCAGTCCCAGTAACAAGCTGAATCAGTGCTTAGGCAATGCTGCCCTGTCCTGTCCAGACCAAATGCCCAGGTAGGGTGACTCTTCTGGGGTGTGGCTCCTATCACACCAATGTGTAGGCTAAATGAACATTGACGGAATACTACAGTTTTAAAGAATTTTTACAGCAACAGGGGAGTATCTTCTATATTTCACCAAATCAAAAAAAAAAAAAAAAATTAATCTAATGTAGAGAAGAATGTGAAAAGCTATCTACATAGCTATACTATGTGCAATGGATCATACTTATTTTCAGTTATTGACAGACACAATTATTATTATTTTAGAAGACTTGAGGACATTTGGGACCTCTAAAGTTAGGCAGCAACTTATTTTTGAAATTTTAGACTCGGGTACCTATACCCATTTGTGATTTTAGCCCTATATATATACCTATATCTATGTCATGAATCCCACCACTGTGATCCCAGATCTTGGCAGAGACTGACTGATCTGAATTCAGTTGGGTGAAAATGTTGGGAGTCAATAAATACCTGGTGTTCGTCAGGAATACAGAGAAGGGCAGCAGAAACAAATATAGCAGAAATAGCCAAAATAAACCATAGAGGCAGGCTCTTAGGCATGCTACATCTAAAGGTATTCAGGTTTGGATTCTCCAGTTGACAGTGCCAAGTGTATTTTTTTTCCCAGCCTTGCTCAAAAGACACTGGAGACTTGGAGACTATAGGTAACTTGTTAGGACTGGTTCAATGGAAGTTAAAATCACCTGTAGTCAACAAGACGCTCAGGTTTAGAATCTTCACTGAATTAATGTTTCTGTTGAAGGTAATGTGAAACCCTGGTGTGCCTATCATTAATTTGAGAAGTGTAACTAATCCTAGTCATTTCAAAAGGTATATTTTTTAAGTTTTTGTAATTCTACTAGCTTCTGTGGGACTACGCACCTGCTTAAAATTAAGCACATGCTTCTGTGCTTTGCTGGATTTGAGCTTTGGATTTAGTAAAAGCTTAAAGACTGACAATAATAATAACAATAAAACCGCTATAATTAAGACAGTGACACTAAGATGGTTACTGCTGTGGCTACACTGAGCGCTATATACCGTAACATGCAGCATAGTAATAGTAATTACACACTTCACTAGTTTTTATTGTAATGTATGCTATAGTGTAACTTAATTTCCATCTTGTGCATATTAACCCAAGATACATTTGGAGTGTTTACTACCTGGGTTGTTTTAACAGAAGTGAGGATTATGTGTTTAATGTGCATGTAGAATAAAAATAACATTTGCATTACTTAATATGGAGTTATAACGAAGCCTTGCATCTTCTATCCACAGGACTTTAGAATATTAACTTACTAAACCAGCCTGCTTTGAGACTGTATTCAAGCAAAATTTTTGCTTTACAACCCTACAGCCCTGAGTTCCTAAAATATTGCTTTTGTTGTCAGACCCCTTCAGGCAAGAGCTCATTATGTTCAAAGTCTAATCAATGTATATAATTGCAAGGCAAACAATGCTGAGCTACAGCGTTGTCAAATTAAACCCAATTTCACATACTGTAACTAGTAAAGTACTTGAGTGCTTCAGCAATTTATGTTATGTGGGGTACCCAAGCAACTTGGCTGTATTTAAGAGAATATCATTACTGTAGCCCCCTTTTCCATCTGTGGGGTTTATAACTCAGCTGTTTTAATTTGCTTTGAGCTGAGCAAAGGTGGTATACAAGCTCTTCAGCCAGATGCTGTAATTCTCCTTCCCTTATACCCTGCAAAATTAAAATGCTGCGGGTCGGGCTGCTTTCGAACAGTTTTTCCTTGTAGAATAGGAATGGGCCCTTGTTGCCAGTGTCGGAGGTTTCATTCATACCCATCAAATGAAAAAGTGCACTCATTTTTCATGCTAGTGTGCAACTCAGCAGTCCTACTTAGAAGCTGGTGCAAAAATTAGGATGGTAAAACATGTCAGCTGAGCTCTTTGCTGATACCAATGGCAGTAGCTGAGTTTTCAGCTGAGTTTTACCCACTGTGAGCTACAAAAAAAATACTTGTGCATCTTATTTCCTCAGTCTCCTCTGCTTCCACTTTCCCAAGCTGTTCATTTCTTTATTTCATAAGAATCTGACTATGGGGTTTTGTCAGGTATTGATAGCCTTGCCTTTCTTCTCAAACCTCTTCTCATTTGTGTGTATGGATTAGAAACCATGAATCAGACCTTCCCAATCAGGACCAGGGGTTTTTTGCAGGTGCAACCTGATGACTGAATTTTTTTCTGGTGTTGATGGTCAATGGTTTTCTCTCCCCTCAGTAATCTGGGAGACTGATAGTCCCCATAAATTTGACAAGTAACATACTTTCTCATTTTTGTCACAGATGTAGGATTTAAAGCCAAAAGTGACCATTAGATCTTCTAGTATTATCTCTAGCAATATAAATTCTAACCATATATATTTTAGTTTTCAAGAACCGTACTGAAAAGGGTAGATCTCTGTCTCTTTTGACTCCTATTGAGACTATTTCTTTCTGGGAGCTATAAGTCATCATATTCTTGTGGACTTTTTATTTGTTTGCTTTTGAACACTGATTGGTTCATTATAACTAATGGAGTGCTTCCCAAACACACATTTACATGCAGCTAATGTGTAGCATGTCATCTGGAACTAATGCTCTTGTACAGACAGCTTACTTGATAATAAATCACTTTCATCTATACCTACATGGGGTTAGTAGGGGTTTGTTTTGCTTATCAACAAAAAAATCAATTTCTAAACCAATTGCCACTTTTCCTATTTCTTTCAAGTCTATATTAGAGCTCAGTTTGCCACTTTTACCCATGCTGAGAAGATGGGACTACAGTAGTGCCACTGACATCGTTGGACTTGTGAGACAGAGAGAAAATTCTTCACTTGATTTGTGATTCCACATTTGTATCCATGCAATTATTTAGGTTTATATAAGAAACAGGTTGTCCTCACTTTGACGTAAAACAATATACAACCATTTAAGCATGTTTAATCTTAAAAATGAGAAGAACTAATGTTGTTATTAATAATCATGTTCTTAAACGGTCATAGTAGATTATGTATTCATGTATATCTGTTAAAATTTTAAAGCAAAATTTTGATTTGGTATTTATGCTACTAAATTCAATGGTAACTGTCCTCTTTTTTCTCTTCCCTTTCTTCCTCCTCCCCACAAAGATGATAATCTGGCTACATTTATTCCAAGATTTTTAAGGAAATAGCTGTTTTAATTCTGGTTTGCCCTTCATGACAACATCTTCATCTTTTTTCTGTAGAAACACGTCTTTCCGTCTGTGCAATATATGATCCCAGAGCTGACTGATCTAGCTGTGGGGCTAAGAACAACGTAGTCTCTGTGAAGCAGAACTAATTAGCGCAGATATAAAATTGTACTGAGGTTTTAAGGACCCAAATGGCTGGCTTTGTAGACTGCTGCCCTGTGCCATGAAGTCATTCATGTTCAGGGAGTCTCTAATATAGTAAGCACTGCAACAGGAAAGCACATGTGTTCTGCTGAATTTGGGGTAGTACAACTTATATTTTTCAATTTTTTACGTTTTGAAATTTATCTTAATCTTAGGTCAGTATAGAAAAAATGTTGGGGCTGCAAGCAGATGACTGGGTCTCTGACTTTGCCGTGGCTTGAGGTTAAGTCAGCTGAACAGGAGGAGTAAAACTATTTGGGAGGGACATGGGCGGAGAAAAGGAGACACACAGGAAGTGAAAATGATGGTCAAGAAATGGAAAAAGGAAAAATCAGGTTTGGGAAGTATATGTTTCGTCCTGCCCAAGGGTGGTGTTGGTCACCCCTGCCCTTCCTCGCTGGGGGACAATCAAGCAAACCCGTACCATACAAATCAAATCTGCTTCAATGTCCACAACTGAGGAAGGGGAATGCTTTTCCTGCATGTCTGGAAAACATTATATGTAAATCTCAATTCAAAGAATTGCCTGCTCATATGAAAACTGTATGTAAGACCCGGTAGTGTTGATACAGGTCGACAGAGTGGTAATAGACTTATACTGACAGCAAATTTGATCCTTAAGTTTCCAATTGCTAGGGGTAAAGTCAGCTTGACATAGGGATGTCTGAAGTTTCAAAACAATCTCTTTTTTTTTTTTCTCTCTCATGTATCTGACACCTTATTTGTTCTCGATATGTCTTATTTTCCCTGTGTAGACCAATTCTGTAGTCTTTCTTCATGCTTTCTTGCATTCTAGCCCAGCTTCTCCTGCGGAATTAACTAATCATATTTCTCTTTTGCTAGGGGTAAGGGCTTGTTCTCTGAGACTGCAATCTTGTAATTAAAGAAAGCTTACAATGCCAGTGTCAATCACACTGCTCTGAAAGTGTATAGCAATGACCTCAGTTATGTTCCATTATACGGCACCTTTCAGACTATGATCAGGAAAGTAATACTTCAGGGACATGAATCTGACTCAACCTGTAACTAAAGGTTTAAATGATGCTCAGACTTCTGCTCCTGGCCCATTCTTTTCTGTGCTTTACAAGATAATAACCACATATGAAGAATGTATGAAAGACTTGATTTTCTATTTTTGCTCAAAACATTCTGTGCTAAAAATGCCCCCTTTTAGAGCATCATTTCATCACTTCATTTTTGGGTTTTCTTGTTCATGATGAATACAACTTTTTTTATCTTATTGAAGAGATATTTTTTTCTCTGTGTTGGACTTTATTCATAACTTAGAAGAGCATAATAACAATTCATTATAAAGTCCTTCCAAATTTTTAATTATATTTCATTTTGCAATAGTTCCAGATGACTCCCAACAGAATGAGGACCACAGTGCATTATGTAGTATGGCCTAAGTTCATCCCACATAACTTGAATCACAAAGTAAACCTATAGTTATTAGACATATAGAAGCTTTTGATAGGAAATGGAGCAGTGTATTTTGATAGTATATTTACAGCTCTTTGTAGCTTTCTATTAGAAGCTACAGAGAGCTTTATCTAACTCTAACAATTCAGGCTGAAATTTCCTGCTCCTGATGACTGCCTCCAGAAGATTTGTTTTGAATAATTTCTGTTGGACCTATCCAGATGTGTCTGAGCAGGATGACATTGGTAATTTTATTGTTCTGGTCATACTGGAGAAGCCTTTTAATATTTGAGAAATCTTGCTTCTTCCATGCTTGGGATCATGGGGTTGCAGACATGTCTCTTACCGGTAAGACACTCACAGCTAGCAACTTAGTGTGAACCCCTCTTCCCTCAAAAACCCCGAGAAACAGTTTGCCTGCAATGAGGGGTTGTAACTGGAAGGTGTCCTTAGGGGCTCTTGTGCTTACAAACATGACATTATTTCTGTCTGTCTGTCTGTCTGTCTGTCTACCCACCCACCTTCCTATCTGTCTCCCTGTAGTGGTTGCTTATTATTCCTTAGTAGTTTCTTATTACTCATATGCCTAAATCATATCAGCATGTAAAGTGCTTTTCAAGCTTTGCAGCTTTTTGGTAATGTCATATACCTTATTGTATATGTTTTATCCCAAGACTGAAAATAAATGGCATTTCTAGGCTCCCCACTCTCAAGCAGACTGATTTGGCTGGCAGACCAGAGCAGCCAGTGTAACTACTACAGAGGTTAAATCTCCATGGGAGGACACCTATCTCTCTCTCTGCTCCAACCCTAATGACATTTATGTTCTAGGTGATGGAGCACGGAGATTTGACCTAGGCATTCCAGATATCAGATGCCAAAACACAGTGGGATGAACTGAGTTGACCTTTCAGACAACTTAGCTAGTAAAATGGACATGTCCAGGGCATAGACACTGGCCATCAATGTCTCACTGTTTAACTGATATTATTGCATTGAAAAAACTATGAGCAGGAAAGGAAATAACATATTTAAAGACAAGATTTTGTTAATTGAGATCTTAGCAGTCTGATCAAAGAATTATCATTATTTCAGATCCAATGACTGCAGAAAAATAAATAAAAAAGAAACCAGAGACTATAATACCATCACAGAAAAAAAAAATCATAATAATAAGAATACAGTTGTTATTGTTATATGCACAATTCCTAGTATCTAGCCCTTTTCTCTACTTTTACCGTCACCTCTGTACTGCCATTCTTAGTCCTAAGATCTACAGCTTCAGCTGGGGAGAGTAGTATGACAAATCATCAGCGTCCCAAGTCCTTTCTTTGGAGGAGTGTGACGTTGATCAGTTCTTCCTCCTCTCTTCAGAATCCAGTGGAGGTCATTTTCTGTATGATTGCTGATGTGTTTTTTCTACATTGACACATAAGACCAAATTCACCATACATGGTGCATTTTACATCTGTTAGATATTTTTCCCATATTCTCTTTTGATATACTATTAAAGATGTTTTTCCCCAGCTCCCAGGTCTGCATTTCTCTAGCTCACAGCTAGTAAGCTCATCACAGTGCTGGCATCTCCAGCGTGAGCCAGTTCCACTCTTGTTATCATCCCAGTCTTGTATTCTTCTATAGTGCAGCCTGTGTACCTGTTTTTGGGGCTTTTGTTGTTCTACCAGGCCTGTGTTCCTTGTGACTGTTTTGTTAAAATCATTATTATTTCATTCTACAACAAGTAGGTGCCTGTCACTATTACTTATATAAAAATACTAGTTACGCTATGCAAAGACAAGCACAAACGAAACAGCAGGCATAGCCAACTGGTGTTTAGAAAATGCTGTTCCAGACAACAAGCTAAAAGGCAGACCAACACACGTTGAGACAAAAGTCTATACAAAGCTGGCAATATTGTATTTACTGGGATAACTGGAGTTTGATTAGCATTGTGTCTGCCACGTTCAGCCTGGTCCATGGTCAGGCATGGTTTTGTGGACAGTATGAGCCAGGGACTGCTCCCAAAGCAATATAGATGCAGATTCCCTGGTTTTGGGGGCTTGTAGTTGTTTTGGAGAGGTGGTCTAAGCATTCAGGTTTATGTATGCAAATCTGCCCTTAGGATCAGAGATTAGTTCCTGGACCATTTTATTTGCAAATAAAGACATAACCTCAGGATCTGTGGTTGATTCTGATTTTTATTTGTTGTAGTTGCATGTAGATGTTGCAGTTATGGTCTTAAGCCGTGTGTTAAAGATGTCTAAGAACAAAATCATCATTCCACAGAGCTTTCTAGAAAATCACAAACAACAAAATAACAGTGCTAATATCAGAAAGTATTTTACATCGCACTTTCCCTTCCATACTAGGATGCAGAGAGGCAAAAGAAAACATTAAGTCAAATGTCCTGTCTTTCAATATAGCAGGTAATTCTCCCTCACCCCAAATGAATTTTATCCTCAGAAATGTTGATCTTGACTCCCAAAACATGCAAGTCACAGTTATGGAAATTTTCTTTAGTAAATCATCCTCCCACTACTACTTTTTGGGGACATGTGTACAGTGTGATTTGAGCATGATGCAAAGATGACTAAGGTAAGAAAATCTAAAGCTGGTAAGCCCACAAAACAAAATGGGCATTTGTTAGATTGGGGGTGAAGACTGTCTAGTCATGTTAGTGTGATGTTTATGTGAAGACATGCTCTGTATCTTTGTGTTCTGTTCCTGGGGTGTCTGCTGTTGGACAGACTCCAGTTATGAAGCAGCTGTGATATGGGCCTCCCTGAAAGTCTTAAATCTATTCTCCACAATAGACACTATTTGAAAAGATTGCTGTGAACATACTTTTTTCTGAATTGTATCAATTTCTTACCAGCTATGTTTATCATGTAATTTGATCTACCAGTTCAGTTCTCTCCAAACACAATACGGTTATAAGTGGAGACATGATTTTCTAAGGGAAGAGATAGGAAATTATTTTCCTGTTGGAAACTCATATGAAGATGGGATCTAAACTGCCTAACATAGGTAGCTAACCTAGATGGGCTAGATTTTCTTTCAGAAGTCTTCAGAGACACTTATCTTTTCCATTAGCTATGTGGGAAGCCATGATATTTGCCTTAAAAAAGAGGCTTATTAGTCACCTATTAGGCATAGCAAATACCATCCATGAACTTTTGTACTTAAGTATAAAATGTTACCTGGGTTACAGGTTGGATTTTTGACTATATGATAAAGACATCCATGTTTCCTCTTAGTATAGGGTTCTTATTTTTCAGATGCTTACTAGTGCTCCTAGGATAAGTGTCAATAAAGTATTTTTTAATGTTTCCAAATTCATCAAAGTCCAAACACTCTGAGGCACCATTTTACATGAGTAGAAATTTCAATGTTATAGCATAAGACATCAACACAAAGAAACAAAGGCTAGCTTGAATCTTTCTCTATGAAATCACTGGTTGAAGAACTATGTTAAATATTTTTGGTAGATATTAATTATTTAGGTCATGGAAATTATTACATTTATGAAATTTGCTAATGACAATGTGAGAATGGTTTAAGCTAGGTGGAGCACAGGATTAACATTTAAAGTTAACTTAATCAACTGGAGAATTGGTTCAAAATCGACAAAATGAGATTCAACAAAAAGCTAATGTAAAATACCTTGTGAAATCAATTACACACATACAAAATGAAGAGTAGCTGACTAGGCAATACCACTGCAGAAAAGCATCAGGGAGCTAAAATGGACTGCAAGCTAAATGCAACATCAACAATAAGATGTTGCAGAAAGGGCAAATCTTCTGCAACACAGGAACAGTAATGTTGAAGGAAGACAACCAGGTAATTATTGCTTACTATCTAGTGCTAGGGGAGGATGCACCTAGGGTACTATGTCCATTTCAAGAAGATGAAGATAAATTGGAGAGAATCCAAAGGAGGCATACAAGAATGATTAGAGGCTGGAAAACATCACCTCTGAGGAAATGTTCTAAATAATTAGATTTTCTAATTCTAGAAAAGAGGAAATGGGGTTAAGAGAAAGAGAGGAGGACTGCAAGAGAGACATGTGAGTGCTGTGGTTAAATATGCAAAAGGTTGCAGTGATCTATTGTTCTCCAAGTCTACTGGGTTTGTGATACAAAAACTAATTTGCTTAATTCTTGAGGGAGTGAGTCAGGAAATATATTTTGTGTTAGATAGTAGGAAATGCTTTTTAGTGATTTTAATTTTTTTAGAAAAATAGTAATTTTTATATTTAGTATTTGTTGATAATTCAATTAAATTTTTTGTTACCTTTTTTTATTCTTTTCTTTTGCCCAATCTCTGGAGAACAACAGCAAATAAGGATTCCTTCAGGAAAGATGAAAGAGAAAAATCTCTTTTCAGCAAGGTTCTTTTGCTCTATCCCACTCTGAAAACGTGGTGAAAATTTCAAAAACTTGAAAAGCATAGAGGTGACAGGTGACATGCATGGCAATACTAAAACACAGAATCACAGAATGGCTGAGGTTGGAAGGGACCTCTGGAGGTCATCTGCTTCAACCCCTCTGTGCAAGAAGGGCCACTCAGAGCCAGTTTCCCAGGACCATGTCCAGACCGCTTTTGGATACCTCCAAGGAGTGCAACTCCACAGCCTCTTTGAGCAACCTGTGCTACTATTTGGTCGCCTCACAGGACAAAAGTGTCTCTTGATGTTGAGATGTTTCAGTTTGTGCTCATTGTCCTTGTTCTGTCACTGGGCACCAGTGAAAAGAGCCAGGCTCAGTTGTCTTAGCATCTTCTTTTCAGGAATTTATATATACACTGATAAGATCCACCCTGAATGTTCTCTTCTCTAGGCTAAAGTCCCAGCTCTCTCAACCTTTCCTGATAGAGGAAATAATTCAATTCCCAGCCATTACACCAGTTGTCAATCCACATGAAACAGAAAACAGAATAGAAAAGAATAGAGCAGATTAGAATATATTAATAATAAAAAAAATCTATAAAGTTAACCAGTTTCCTATTGGGAAGTGATTTGAGGAAATGCACCAGAACTTCCAACAAAAATTCCTAATGGAAATATGTCTGACTGTAATTTAGCTTGTTTATCAGATTGATAAAAATTGTGACCTTCCTTATCTGCTTGGAATGGAAACCTTTCTTCTTTTTCATGAAAGTGGGATCAGCTCTAGGAACCAAGCAGCAAATGTGGGAGATGGGGAGTTACAGGCCTCAGGGCCAAAGTCAGGTCATTTGTGGATTCAAGGGCTTCTGGATTTTTTATTTCCTGCTAAGGCTGAAAACAAAGGCAGAGCCATATCTGAACTGAGAGCTTCATAATTTGGGCTCTGAGATTCAATTTATTTTTAGTTAGTTTAAATAATATATTTGATACATTTAGAAAGATTTGCAGAGTTTCTCTATAAAAAAGGGTGGATAGTGAAGGGGGGAGGCAAAACAGGCACATGAATAGCCTTGGTATGTCAAATATTATTACTTTTATGCTCAAAGTTTATTCTATATCAAAATGTTATGACTAATTGGGGTAGAGCGCTCTTCTGCATCGCTGAGTCTGTTTAATACTTCTAGTTTTGGAAAGCATTAATGTGCATGTTTAACTCCTTCCATTCAGCAAGTGATTAGAAAATGGGTTGCTCACTAGTAGGTATCCCTTTTTGGTTTGTGGAGAACACTGAAATCCTGCCTCTGCGCTCAGATGTCCACCACTGCTCTCAGAGAGGTCAAGACTAATGCTGCTTTTGACTGTAAACACCCGGTCATACCTACCTTGCTATGTTTCACTTGGCATCTCAATATGAAGAGACATCTACCCATTCTTGGTCTGACTAATGCTGTTACGAGAAAGATCAAGAGCACTTTGTGCAAGAAAACACATTTTGTGGGAGGCAGAAATTTTCCAAAAAACAGGGAAACTAAAGTTTTGAAAATGCAATCAAAATGCATAATCTACCATCTATCTGCTCTCACTGTTTTTTTCAAGAAAAACCATATATCAAATTATTGATCAGGACCCTGAGGGCATCAATGGACCTTACTGGTCCTCAATCAGACCCACCTTAGGCCTCCCCAACGCCCGCCCATGGACTTGGGAGTTCCATTGCAGCTCAGCCCTGGTCTCATTTTGCTCCTGTCTGGGCTCCCTGGATGAGCTCACTGGGATGGATATCCAACTTATGATCGTTTGACAAGATTTTACTACATACACAGTTTTCTTGTGATAGATGCAAGCACAAGATGTAATAAATCTTAAATGCTTCCTTTTAGCTTTTTACTCTATGAATCCTACGCCAGAAGGATTTCACTGTCAAGATAATATAAAAGAAAAAAAAGAGAGAGAAAAAAATACAGAGTTTCTCTGAGTGGTCAGTTGGTGACCTCTGTAGTAGAAAAAAACCTTGTCTCTTCTCTGGTCTTTAGCCAGGGTAACTTGGGTTGTGAGCTGAATTTGTTCTGGTGATATTCGCAGAGTAACAGCACTCTTAGCAACCAATTTTTTCTCATGCAGAATGAGACATTCCGCTTGCTCAAGAAGTCATCCACACACACAAAACCAGCAAATTGCAGGACCACCTTCACTTCTACATAATAATTGCAAATCACCTGTGTTGCTACCGATATTCAACTGCATATCACCAGTTTCACCACCAGCCTTCTTGGTAGTCACCCTTATGGCTCTAGTAAAATAGTTGTTGCCATAGCCAACTGGGAAGCTCTGGGATTAGGAGTATAAATCCCACAACACAGCTGAAGAACATGCATGCTAGGTCTTTTTGCAAGTCAAATATTTTCAGAAAAGGCACTGAATAGGGAGTTTAAGATGCTAAAGAAGGCCTTTAACAACAGTCACATCTATTTAAACTGTCTTCCATACAGCCTCTGAAATATATTGATTTATTCAGCATAGCAAAAAAGTTCTTTTCCAATGTCCTGAAGAGGATACTTGTGGAACATGGCTATAAGGGTGCCTTTTGATTCCTTGTGACTAGTTTTGAACCTTATTCAGAGCTTTAATAATGTATGCAGAATAAAAATCCTTTAAAAAACCCATGTACGTTTTTGCTTAATGTGTGCTGTATGGTTCAGATAAGAAACAAATTGTGTTGCTTAGAATCATTCAAGCTGCTATTATCATGTGTGTGTTGCATCATGCATTCCTGATCCACAGGTTCTCACTGAAAAAACTCTTTTGGTGCCTCAGGCAAACAGGGGTTTGTTTCATAATCGGCTCAATTTTTGAATTATTTTGTAAAGTGAAATATATGTATTTCACTGACACTGGGCAGAAGAAATTTAGATTTTGGTCTAAAAAGAAAATTAAAAAATATTTTAATGGATCAGTCATTTTCAGAATTCTCTGAGAAATAAGTAGCTCTAATAATGGGTCAGAGCTATTTAATAGCCTACTTCATTTCCCGTATTTGCTTTGAAAGAAAGTAATTCACTCTGGTTTTTCCAGTTTAGTGACTTTTGCTGTGTATGAGGTCCAATCTGAGAAATTAGGACCTAGCTTTAGGTCTGTTGCACCTACCTTTGTATAGCTCAGATATATAGTATAGATGGTGAAGTCTGTACAAGTCAGTCAGCCCCCACTGTGGTCAATGGAGAGACATAAATATTTTGAGGGCATAATTCATTTGAGCAGATGTAGAGACCTCCCTTAGAATGAAATGAATTTTACCTCGGCAATACTTAATTATCTCTATTGATTATAAGAGGAAGATGGTGTGATTAATTTAGATAGGGACATCTACATTTGGTCAGGCGAGTCACACAGCATTAGAGAGGGTCAGGAAAACTTTTTACATTCCTAGAAGAACTCTGAGATTTCTTTTTTTTTTTTTTTTTTATTTTGCTGAATGGATTAAAAAAAGTAAGTCAAAGCTTCAGAAAATATGTGTACTTTACGGAAAACAATAAAAAAGTGGTCACATCAATGACTTGGGTATTCCTCTTTCATTTTTTTCTTTTTTTTTTTTTAACTGTACAGTAACATGAATTTTCTATTAAAGACAATTTTGTCTTGCTCCATACATAAAAACAGTATAAAACTAGAAAAAAGAGCAAGTTAAAGTCTCTGGATGTTAGTAATTTCTAATATTAAAGTCATTTTTCTTTTGCTGGCAACTTCACAGGTTGCGCATCTACAGTTGAGGTGAATATTAAATTCAATTTCAATCTGAACAAGCTTCAGCTTATTCAAAAGGATTGCACCAGCATTAGTCTGGGAAGTAGATTGGCGTGAAAACTAAATAACTATTTTTGGTAGTAACAGAATTTCCAGTCGGCTTTGCATATTGAAACCACAGCACTACCAACTTCACAAACGAAAATTCAAATATCCAGTAACAATATGCAGAGTTATAGCTGCATAATCTTTACAGCTTAGGTGTTCTCACACAGTGTCACCTAAAATTCAGGCATTGACGAACCATAACCGTCTTCTGTCACTGAGCAACCCATCAGGTTGTTGTTCAGAGCTACCTATTGAAAACTACACCACCGTGGAGAAAACCCCAGCTGATGTGGGCTGTCCCATGTCCTCCCTACCCAGTCCTAGCACCCACCAGGGGAAACCAGTCACACTTGTGTGTCACACAACTGTAGGTATTGGTGTCTTTTGCAGCATTTTCGTTTTCTTGAGGCTCTGACACACACTGATTATTTTCTGGGCTCTGCTTCAGTTTCAGTTCAAAGGGAAAAAAAGAATTAAAAGGTTATGTCAGAGCTCAGCAGAGCAGTGCTTTTGCAGCATTGTGTTGTGTGCCTCATGCCGTTACAAGGGTGCAGCGAAGAAACTGAAGACAGGACTGGCTCAGATGATGTTAGAAGAATGTCACTGTTGGAAGAAAACAACAGTGATGCGACACATCTCCAAATTGTTGATTTGGCGCAAATGTCGTGGTGATCTTGTCAAGGTGTCTTGGTTTCTTGGAATAAACAATTGGCTGGTTTCAGAAAGGAACCGAAGACTGAACTAGCGCACGCAAATCGAGGAAATAGACCTTTGAGGCTGAAGTGACAAAGCTGTTTGTCAGTTAGCTCCAAGTGATGCTGCATCAAAACTGCTTAGAAACACTTCTGGTCTGGGGTGGTTCCTCTGTGCCTGGAGCCTCCCCTGGCTGCTCCCCCTAACCCTCACTTCACCCAGTCAACTGTAAGCCCCTGGAGAACAAAACAAAAGATGGGTGAGTGCGATATAACTGGAGTGGTCACAAGAAATGTTAAAAAAATTACGTATGTCAGCAAGAGCAAGGAAAGCAGGGCAACCGGAGGAGAAAGTCTGAGCAACAGGAACTCTTTGGGGCCATTTTACTAGTGGGAATATCATGTCTGACGACTCAGCCTTTCTGTTGGCTGTAGAAGCTACTGGAAGTGAAAGGTAGGATAACCCAAAATATTTGCTCCTTTGCCAGGCTGCCTTATTCCAGAGAAATGCAAAGGGTAGGTGCCCCTGTTGCACCACATTTTCTTTAGCTTGCTTTATTGAGCACCACCTCAAGAAAAAATAGAGATGAGAAAATTAATGAATGAACTAACTAAACACCTCAGGCCTGAAACAGTGGAAATGGGGAAGTCAAGTGGGAAATGGCAACAAAAATACATATTTTACTACAGAAGAACTCCAGTTTTTATATATAAAAAGTCAAGTGAGTGTACAACTAATATACACCACACACATACTGAAAAGACACTCATAAGGTAACTTTATTTCTGAAAATAGCCTAGGCTGGAGTGCTTACATTTCTGAGTAATACTCAGTTTAGGCACGCAGAGGTGACCACCTATGAAACTAATTGGAGAAATTTGAAGAGCGCTCACACTTGTGTGAAAATGAAACATGAATGACATTGTCAGAATGGACAAAGAAGCTGAGGAGATCTTCTGACTTATCTGTGTGGAAGAACCAGCCTCTTCATTTTGGTGGGAGAAGATGAAATAAGCTTGATGAGACACCAGAGACAAGATGATATTTTGAGCAAACACACACACAAATAAACCTGGGAAGTTTTAGAACAGGCTCATGACAAAGCCAGTAGAATTTGTACAGAAAAATATGCTACCACTGACTCCATAGAGGGCAGACAAGGCTCTAGCAGTGCTGGTGTTCTGCAAAGGAATCCAAAATACTGCAGAAAAATAAAAAAAAAAAAGAAAAAAAGATTAAAGACAGAAAATCAGGGAAAATCATGCAAAGTCTGAATCCCCACTAAATGGCATATAGAGATGCAAAGCACCTAAGATTTTGAAAAGATGCAAGAACTGTAACAGATTACACTGTTTTGTGAGAGTTTGCAAATGGAGGCAGAGTTTGCGCAGCATGGACAAAGAGGATGCCAGCAGTATCATTAGTTCAGATGTTTTTTTTCAAAGCAAGAACAGACAAAACTGCAGCAGAAAATGTCTAAGCTACCAACCAAAAAGTAAATATATCATACGTTAATTCTAAGTTGCAAGGGGCACAGTTATTTCCTATCACTCTGTGCATGGTGAAGCAGGGGGTAGCTGTGTTCTGGGCAGGCTTTCTCCTGTTCTGTATTTACAATGATATGTGCTGCACTGGGCACTGTTACTGGAAGGCAATCATTCTTACTTCCCGCACAGTAGTAAACCTTTGGATACACAAGCGGAGCCAAAATGCTATTAGAAACAGTGCTTTTGGCACTGAGCAAAAAAGCCACAAACCTTATGATTAAAACTTTGCACTTTAGGGACCTTACCCCTCAAAGGGAACATGAAAACTAAATATTTGGGTAAATAATGAACTGGAAAAGTTACAAGTGACACTTACACTGTGTGTACATATGTGTGTGTATGTATATACACTCATTTTAAAGTGGAAGTGATTTAAGCCTCTGGTCTTATCAGGGAATGAACTGACTGGGAATTCAAGGGATCAAAGCAATTGAGGATGAGTTAGTTTATAAGAAATAAAAAACTCTCAGTAGGATAAGGAATAAAACCGGCAGAACTTAAATGTCCTGGAGTTAATGAGTTTAAGAGCTGACAACTTGAACGTACTTAATAGTGGGGGTGGGGGGGATACAGCCTTTCATCTTCTGTGTATACACTCAACATAACAACATGAATTTGCACAGTTCACATTTAACATTCCCATTGGGAGACACTGGCTCTGCCTGTTGTTCTATTACGCATTGGTTGTAACTCCTCCTCAAATCCAAATTCACCTACTGCACAAGCAGTTTAAAAGTAAATATACCAGCAGGTGGACTACGCTCTTAGAGAGCTCCTAAACATCCTCCTCAGCTGGCACAAGGGCAGGTTGTTCTTCATGAGGTGTGTGTGGATCAGGGACATGGAGGGCAGGTTAAGGGACACCGTAGTTCCCTTGCAGCTGTTATGACCTTTGCTCTTTCAAGGGATGGAATATACTGTTTTTGAACTCAAGCGTGGTTTATGGGGTTTGATGTATTTAAGCCTGCTCTGAAGCTTTCTCTTCAGCTCACGACATAAGCTTGTTTACAGCTTCTTCACCCTGCAGTATGGGTTGTATTAAGAACCCGAAGTGTTTCACAGGAAGAGGAAATGCGGTTTTGATGGGATGGTGTGGCTGACAAGTTTAGAAGAAAACATGACTAATGTCTCTGAAGTCTCTGCAATGACTGAGTTGCAGTTCTGGTGTAAACCAACCAAGATTGTAAATCCTTGAGGGATGGAAAAAATGTGTCAGAGAGAAAAATGAAAAGAAAAAAAAAAAAGGTACAAAGACATTACAAGACTTAATATCTGGGTATTAATATGGCAGACACGATTCAATAAATATAAATTTAAAGTCATGCACGTGGGAAAAATAATTTAATCTTTACATGTGGAATGAGAGACTCTGAGCTATCATTATCACTCAGGAATGAGAACATGGTATTATAAAAGGTTTTCATTTGAAAATACCAGGTCTGCTCTCCTTAATGATCAAAACCCAGTTGGAATAGCAGGAAATAGTAATAATAGAAGAGAGAAAAAAGAGAGATTGCATGATGACATATGAGCTACTCTATAAGGTCAATTATCAAGGTCAGTAATATTATAATGTATACTGACACTAGGTAATGACATGTCCCTATATAGGTCTGGCTTGTGGTCTGGTTTTTCCTCTCCAGAATTATACAGCAAAACTCTCAAAGGTTCATAGAATGGTAACAAAGCTGTTAAAAAGCATCAAACAGCTAAGTAAGCAAGATGGAAGATAATTGTTTGGTCTTCAGACTGGAAAAGGAGATAATTGAGAAGGCCGAGAGAGATCTGGGACTGAGGTCAGTAGGATTACAAACAGTATAGAGAAGATCAGTTACTCACTGTCTATTCCAGGGCAAAAGCTGAAGAGAGTTGAACATTAAAACAGGATAGCAAAAGTCAGGTTCAAGGTGGCCTTCAAGTGAATGCAGAGACGTAGCGGAAATTCCTATCACATGATGCTAAAAGTTTATGTACAAATTCATAGAAGTGGAATTCAACAGGATTCTTAAGTGCAAAGAAATCACCTCTAGTTTAGAAAGACTTTGAGCAAAAAATTACTTATTCTTGGGAGAATACTGTGGAAATATATCACGTGCGCTTGCTCTCTAGTCTCATATTTTTTTCTCAGACATCCAGTTTTGATCACCACTGAAGACAAAGTTCTGGGCTAAGTGGACTTTTGATCTGATCCTAAATGGATGCTCTGTGTAGATGGATGGCAAATAAGACTGAGGCATTTACAACTTGAATTCACCATGATGCAATGAAACAACATTAAGGTGGGAAGAGGAGAGGGAGTGGGAAGCACCAGTTCCGTTGTGTAGATATCTTCATATGAACTATTGGTTTCAACTCACTTATAGACAGTGCAGATGTAGTCAATACGTTCTATGCAGTTTACATTGTGATTCACAGAATCACAGAATCACAGAATCACAGAATCACAGAATGTTAAGGGTTGGAAGGGACCTTCGGAGATCATCTAGTCCATCCCCCCCTGCCAAAGCAGGTTCACCTAGAGCAGGTTGCACAGGATGGTGTCCAGGTGGGTTTGGAATGTCTCCAGAGAAGGAGACTCCACCACCTCTCTGGGCAGCCTGTTCCAGTGCTCTGCCACCCTCAAAGAAGGTTTTCCTCATGTTGAGATTGGATCTCCTATGTTTCAATTTGTGGCTGGTGACCCTTGTCCTGTTGCTGGGCACCACTGAAAAGAGTCTGACCCCATCCTTTTGACGCACACCGTTTAGATGTCTATAAGTATTGATGAGATCCCCTCTCAGTCTTCTCTTCTCCAGGCTAAGCAGACACAGGTCTCAACCTTTCCGCATAAGAGAAACGATCCTTTCCCTTGATCATCTTCATAGCCCTCCGTTGGACTCTCTCTAGGGGTTCCTTGTCTTTCTTGAACTGGGGAGCCCAGAACTGCACTCAGTATTCCAGATGTGGCCTCACCAGGGTAGAATTAAGCAGGAGGATGACCTCCCTCAACTGGTTGCCACACTCTTCTTGATGCACCTCAGGATGCCATTGGCCTTCTTGACCACAAGGGCACATTGCTGGCTCATTGTCAACTTGTTGTCCACCAGAAAGCACAGCTGCTTTCCAGCAGGTCAACTCCTAATCTCTACTCATGCATAGGGTTATTCCTCCCAAGGTGCAGGACCCTACACTTGCCCTTCATTAGGCTGAATTTCATTAGGTTCCTCTCCACCCAACTCTCCAGCCTCTCCAGGTCTTGCTGAACGGCAGCACCGCCTTCTGGTGTGTCAGCCACTCCTCCCAGTTTTGTGTCATCAGCAAACTTGTTGAGGGTACACTGTCCCCTCATCCAGGTCACTGACGAATATGTTAAACAAGACCAGACCCAATACATAACCCTGGGGAACACTGCTAGTTACAGGCCTCCAACTGGACTCTGCACAGCTAATCACAACCCTCTGAGCTCTGCCATTCAGCCAGTTCTCAGTCCACCTCACTGTCCACTCATCTAACCTGCCCTTCCTAAGCTTACCTATGAGGATGCTATAGGAGACAGTGTCAAAAGCCTTGCTGAAGCCTTGCTGATTGACCTGGTCAAAAATCATTGCCTGTTTTAAGAGTAGATGTGTTACAAATTCAATGCATTGACTAGCTCTGAGCTGATGGAAGCTGAGACGGATATGTTCAGACAGAGAAACTTATATTGTTGATGACTCAGTCAGTCAATTGAACTTTGAGTCCTTCTAGACTTGCAAACTGAAAAGAAATGTGTGCCTAACATAACTAAGACAACTTGGTAGCATGACTATGTAAAGATGTTCAAAAAATAGAATATGGAATTTTGTTGAAGAGAACAAGTATAATTACACAGATGTCTGTCTTCTCTCACAGACATCCAGATCTATGACAGTAAGAATAAAATCAAGTTGTTCTTAACATTCTGAAAGCACTGGATTTTAGCTCATACTTGTTACTACCATATGAGGCATCTTGAGTATCAATAGTTAGGACACTTGGAGTAGGAGGAAAGAGAAGTAATAATAATTTAAAAGTTCCAATATACTTGAATCAAGAAGGGAACTTCGGCTTTGTTATACTTGTAACTTTAGGAGGATAATGTTAAAGTTGAAGAAAAGCACTTAGCACATTGGAAAAAAGTGCCCGGCGATTGTTTCCCTTCCTGACTTTATGGAACACAAGTTACAGCTATCTGTAAACTGTGAAATTCCACCATTAAGGATTTTTCTCTCAGCAGACAGATGGATTTGACTACACTGTTTTGCGGAGGCTTACATAATATATGGTCAATCAGACTGAATTGAGGCATTAAAAGCAGCAAACCACTTTTCATACTCTTCAACACTACAGAGGAACACACTCAAGTCTACGGAGCAACACAGTCTCCAAGCCCCTTCTCCTTGGGAAGGATATACAGCGTCCAAACTTCACCTACAAATGGGTAGGTTGAATGTACAGTTAATACAGTCTATTTTATGCAAATTAAAGTATAAGTTAAAGTAGAAAATGTTTCCAGGTAATAGGAAGCATATTTTGAGAAAATGAAAGTGCACTAATGCTAGCTTTGATTACGGGAAATCTAGAGTACAAAAAGGAATGTCCAAAACCAAAATCATGGATTTTTTTTAAACTTGTTAAATCCCGCTTATCTGAACACTTTCAAAAATGAGTAGTACTGAATTTGTGATGGTTTATTTGCAGGGGAGAAGTAAAGCTGTGTTGTAAACTATCCTTTTTTCTCTTTGAATACTAAAGATAATATTGCTTCCAAACTTCAGGTCTTTAAAAATATATTACAACAGAAGAGAACATATCATCTGTTTTCAGTTATTCTGTGGGTGTTCAGATTAAGGACTTCTGCTTAGGACAGTCACAAAACCAGAGCTGCAAACCAGCAAAGGATCTATTCTATTTGCCTGCCAGTGTGGTAATGTGCCTAAGCCTAGATGGCCTTATCATCACAAAGGACCCTGTTTGGCCACCAGTCCCATCTATGTACCTAGTGAAGTCAAGTAAATAATTCCATGCTAAATTAACATATTTAACACAATTTTCATGAGAATAAAATTTAGCGCATTGTTTTAGCAACAAAAAAGAGGTAGAAAACAGGAGAAGGGTAGATTGAAGTCATGTATGCATGAAATAACATGACACTTCATTCTATAGTTTCTTACTAACCTCACAACAGCTTTCAACATCATATTTGCATACAAATATGTGATTTGGAGTTCTTATCATATTAGATATAGATGTCATGCCTGCAATTGCTTTATGTTATAATCTACGAATCACGTGGGAATGCTTAATGCAACAGAAGCGCCTCAGGAGCATTACACTAGTTGCACTCATGGTAAAGGTGTGTAATACTTGCTCAGTTCAATTAGAAACTCTTTAATGTAACTTTCCATGAGAAGATAGTCCTACTGAGTATTGATGCTGTTGTGAAGCATTCAAAATATTTTTAATATTATGCATAAGCATAACCTCCCACCACCACTGCCTCCATTGCCCTTACATAAGTCTGTAAAAGGACCATTAAAAATCCATTAAGCTTGATAGTTTGCACAGCTTTCAGGGAATCTTGCTGCAAGTTTTGCTATTTCAACACTTATGGGCTTCTATTAAACACAGCAATCTTTGAGATTTAAGGTTTTACTAGAGTGGCCCATTAAGTGAGTTTTCATGGGGGGATTATGTCTGTGAGAAGGAGGGGAGATCAGAGTTATAATTATACTTTCCGTATTGTGTCTGGTTTTGCTTTCTGTAATTTGTTTTTAAAGTAAAAGTGATTTCTATTATCTCAAGAAGCCCAAAAGCAAAATGTTAAAGAGTAAATGGATGGTGTAATGATTAAAGTATTTATAAGGGATTCAGGAAACTGGTTTCAAGTATTTGACTTTAGATTTCAGAAAAAAAAAAAATCACTTAAGAACTGCTCTGGAAGTGCTGAATATCTAAAAATCTGTGTCTATTTAAACCAGAGCTGTAGCTGTCGGGATCTTTTAGAATCAGGCATTTTTCACTTCCATAATATGGAGTTAATAATACTTCCTTTTATCCTCTTGTCTATTTGGATATTAAACTTTTTTAGGGTAGGGGCAGGCTCATTTATGACCTCTAGTTTCTCATATGATTCTAAAAAAATATTAATAAGGAAAAATATGCCTATCTGGAAGATCTTTTCACTTGCTTCATTGACATTCACATGGAAGACTGACTTAAAAAAATCATTGGACACTCATTTCAATAGCTTATGCAGCTATACTCGTTCTGTCTGGCCATTTAGTCTTGCATTTTTACATGAGTTTTTTCACTGGCAATCACTGCCCTTGCATTGTGATAGGAGATTTGTAAAGACTCATTGCAAGCTATTGTGAGGATAGATTGGTTCCTCCATATGAGGTCTAGCATTTGAATTGTTTGTTATTTCTGGGAAGGCATCAAAGTCCTGAGACGGCATTGAGCTGCTTATAGGAATATGTAGTACTTGACTGGAATAGTAAGTTTGCACATACTTTTTTGTGTGGAGCAGGATATCTATCTTTAGCATGCATAATAATCTGGTTAACATTTTCCAACTTTAAAAAGAAATACAATTATTTGTATTTGATGTTTTCAAATAGCCAAATGCCTCCATGTTTTGCAAAAGGCACTTGACATTTGGCATCAGTACAGTCCTGGGGTCAGGAAGATACCTTTTACTCTCCTCATGTCTTCAATCCATTCAGGTTTGACTAAACTGTAAGCTGCCAAAAATCACTATTCCCCATCTGTGCTTTCCTCACTAGAGCTTGCTAGAAGCTGTCTGCTAAAATCCGTCAGCATCCTATCAGTCCTGCCCATGCACCAACCTAGCATCTCGTTTAAGTATGCCACAAAGATGAAGCTCCAGATGGGATCATGCAAAACTGGTTCCTTTCCAGCTGCTCTTTCCTCATTTAAACAATACTGTGGGTTCATACGGAAGGGAGATTGGGCTGATAATGACAAGAGCATAAGTTCAAGTTTTACTTTTTTCATTAAGTTGATTCTCTTAAATCTGTGCCTTTCTCACTTCTTATTTTATCTCATCTAAAAGTTGCACAATCTGGAAAGTGATCTCTAATATGGAGCAACCAGGATGAAGCGATGCTGTTCTGTCAAAAGAATCTGCTAAGTCTTAACATAACAATTCTTGAGCACTTTACTGTGTTGGCTATGCAATGAGACTGCTCATGCATATATAACTTCAAGTGCAAATTTCAAACCTTCAGGTTTGATCACCTTATTAAAAGGGACCTTTTTTTTTTTTTTTCCCAAAGGCAGGCAGTGATTTATTATCTTTTCACATGCTATTGCTTGTAGGCAATTCAGAGACCTGAAGAACGTATAAAAGAGGAGTGAGTTGTGCATGCAACTTTAGTTTTTGTGTGTACTGACTGCTGCATGCTTGATATTGCCAATGTGGTAGCACTGTTTGGAAGCCTCACCTAAAATGCAGTATATTCTAGGTCTACCTATGCCTGCAACTGAGTTTGAATATAATACATTCTGCTGAATGATGTCCTCTGCAAGGCAAGTGTGTATATGTTGCCAGCTGACGATATCTTTGGAGCAACACAGCCAACGAACAGACATGATCTGTTCAGCTGAAATGAAGCTGAACTTTGAGGCAGTAGAGGAAATCCTTACATGTTCAAGGGAATACACAGGATGACTCAGGAATCATTTCCGTCCTTTCTCTTCTGCACTTCCACGAATAGCAATTGTGCTTGCATGTGAACTTGCATCTTGTTTTTCACCCTATTTGGTAAAAAGAAAGGAACTTATATTTATGGGAATGTCTTCACTTCCTGTAGCATCCTGTGGTGCACTTCACTGTGTTGGGAGCCTGATCGATCTGAGAACCTGGAGTAATGGGAGCTGACAGTGATGGATAGTGGAAAAACCAAGAACCCCACCACTGATTAGAAGAGGGTGCTGTTATTCTGGGATGGTCTTGCATCATCCCTGCCAAAACACAGACAATGCCTCAGCGGAGATTCTGGAGGATGCTGCCTTTCAGCACAGATGTAGTATTAAGGACTTGGCTATCAGTGGTAGTAATTAAGAGACAATAGCACTTTTCACAGTAAGACAAAGATTTCCTGAATAAACCTGCACTTGGCCACTTGTGTTCTGCGGATAGAAGCTCCCCTACCAAATCAAATTATGGAACTCCTTTCTTTCCTACCCTGCAGCAAACTACTGTGTATTGCTGCTGTACACAACTGAACAGCTGTTCTTGTTCGTCCTACAGGCAATTGCATGTGAAAAGATAATAAATCACTACTTTCCTAATCTTGAAAACGCGTATGCGTATTTCAGTCATAGGAACCATGCAGGGTGAATCCACGCTGCTAAATAAAAGATCACAAGGGAGCAAAGACAGTCTCTGACCCCTGGTGATTTAAATTGTTTAATTGTTGTAACTCTCACCAAGAAGAAGCCAAGATGTTTTTTGACTGCAGGCTCCAGAGACTGCTTCTCCAAGGCAATGAGGATGAAACTGCATCAGATTAGGTGCTCTCCTGCATCATCTTTCAGTACTATCCCCACAGCCTTTTGAGCCTTCAGAGGTCCACTATCATGCAATGTCCTAGAGGTTATCTTCACTTATGTGCAATAAAAGTACTGTGCTGCTGGGCTGAAACAGACCTCAGGTTGTTTCTGACACTTTGTACTGAAAAACACATAAAATCATAATTATATTTTAAGGCTACACAGGCACCACTGGGGCCCAGAGATGGTCCGGGGATAAGTGCTATATAGTTTAGACACTGCCGGTGTGCTTGAGAGTAAGTCAATCCTAAGCACTGTGGCAGTGGGTCAGTTTAGCATTGTCCTGTGATGTTATAGCTACATCTACCCATTGGCTTTTTCTGTAATAACAAGTAAAATTGCCCAAGGATCACTCTGACTGTAATAATAAAGCATAACTCACATCCATAAGGCTAAACTCACTTATCCACATCCAAAAATTGTTTCAGAGTTTTAGGTAGCCAAGACTGTGTTACAGTTCCCTTACAACAGCACTTACAATCTGACCAAATGGATAATTGTGGGGTAGTCCCTGAGCCTAGGCACTTTTATGTTTTAGTAGTACAGGTGTAGCCACTGAAGCCAGTGTGTGTCAACAGAGGGACTTATTCATATCCACAGAGCTATGCCAGCAATGGATTTTTCAATTCTAGGGACAATATGTTTGAGAAAAATAAGAAAGGCTGAGATTTACTTAAAAAACCCCAACAAACAAACAAAAATGGGGATTCAGTGCCATTCAGATACCTATAATCTTTAATTAATAAACTGTGCAAGGCAATACGTTTAGTCTCTGAAGCCTAATGATACAGCACAACGTGAACTGCACAATAAAATATCCCTACACTCACAAACACTGCTGGAATAGTCATATCTGTACCAAACCCAGATCTTGCCCCAAGGATGAACGTGAGTCTGCTTGTCTATCCTGTCCAAAATTGGGCCAGGGTAGGCTAACAATTTAGCAGTTTGAACAGTCAGGTACTGTTCCATGGGTCTTAGCCCTCATCCTGTTAGTTCTGCTAATATAGGTATACTTTAAAGAGGTTAACAATCTTAGTGCCAGCCAGATCAAAAAAGAAGATTCCTAGAAATATAAACTAAAGATATTTTTTTAGAAATGTTAATATTATGTTGATAGTTAAAGAGAAATGCAAAATAAATTCATGAATATATGTGCTTCTTACTCGTATAATGTGTGGACTCATTGCTCATCTGCTTTCCTGTAGCACAGTCAGCAGAGGCTGACACAAGGTATTTCAGAAGAAACCGTGAAAAGACTCCCAGAAAAATGCCACCAAACCTTAGATGGGGTGAGTTTGTCTGAAGCTTGGTCTTACAAACAGCTTTGTCAGTACAGAAAGTGGCGTGTTCTTTTTGCTGACTTTGCTGCTCACTGACTGATTTAATACTTGCTTTAACACTACTACTTTTGTTATCTGTGCATATTGATCATTTCTGGTTTAATTCTACTGACCTCTTAGCCACCTCTGTCAACAGGTTGTACTTAGTCCTGATCAATAGCAAGTTTGTTTGCATCGTGGGTTTTTTTTAAAAGCGGAGCATAGCTCAAAGTATGTACAAAACGTCTGCTTACACAGCAACAAGTGGAAAACTACATCTAAACTAACTAGAAGTTTGATTTCACACTATATTAAGATCTTACCTGAACAAGTCAGTCAGCTTTAAGAGTCACTTTATCTTTTTTACCTTATGTCTTTTCCTGACTGTCCCTCACATAAAAAAAATCCTTATAATCAAGTTGCCCCACACAGTTTCACTTAATTCCTCCTGACAGAGGTTTCTGATTTTTTCACTGTATCTGGAATTTAAGGTGAAAAAGCTTGGATTATTTAATGTCTACTAATTGACTCTGTAAGGGGATCCACGCTAAAATAACGGTGTCATATATCTTAGACTTGAACTTAGTTCACAGTAAGTCCCTGATGAAGACAAAACCTTCACTGCTACGTGTTAAAATATTATGCAGAATTCTTAACGTTGGCATTGCATGCAATATTGAACAGCAGCCATGCCTGTCTCATGGAGGATACCACCAGGTGGTGAGACCACAAGTCGCCATCTAACTTTCTGTAGACAGAATATTTGCCCTGGCATTTTCATTCATACTAGGAGTGCATTTACCACCCTTTGGTTTTCAGTCAGAAAATCAGAAATGAGGCTCCTTTTGGATTAAATAAAACAGGAATAGGCTTCAGACTTGCAGGTGTGTGCTCCAGCCACTAAGGAGAATGCAGTCGACAGATCAGGCTACAACCCGTCGAAAGAAAACTCCCTGAAACACCCTGTACGGTGTCCTGTACCTGTACAGGTACAGGTCCTGTACCCTGTACAGGTCCTCAGCATCAGCTGCCTCGCTCAACAAGCCCGTGCTTGTGCTGTGTTAATAATGTAGGCTACAGGCTAATGTAGGTTTAATGTAGCCAGAATGAAGTGATTAGTGCTGATTGGAAAATCTCTGACAAAAAAATGATTTACTCGGAAATAACATGAAAAAGTCCACCGAGAGTTCAATTTAATAGCAGTTATTTTAGAAATCAAGCATGAGAAGCTTGCCTGAGAGGTATCTCCTAAACATCCCCAGTCTTGAAAACTGTACTGGCTATGGGTTAATTTTACCGAAGAGACCAGACGATGAAGCTTCGTGTCACTGAGGCAGCCAAGCAGGGAGATTGCCTCTAATCCAAAAATCCCAGGGTTTGCAGAAACTGCAGCCAGGCTCAGCCTCTCAGAGTGGATTGTCTTTGTATTAAGAACCTTTGGACTATTCGTGTCACTGAGAATTTTTGGGATTTGTTTTGAATCAAAACTAAACTAAGTTTTTAATATCACAGCCCTATGATATAATTAAATCCTCCGTGCAATTCTGTTGTCCCGTGGCAATTCTGATTGAAAAAACAGTGAATAGGAATAGTGATTTCAATTCAGGTCAGAGATAGTTGCATTACTAGAGCTGTGCAAAGAATAATACCCCATCTATAGCAAGTTCTGCTTTTGTTTCAATTTCACAAGCGTGATACTTGCATGCTAAATTTGAAAGATTCCCACTCCTTCAAAACAGTATAAAAATATCTGATAGTCAATTTAAGTGATTCTTTTCACATCTCCTTGCAAACACGAGCTCTGCAAAGCCTTTTGTCTCAGCTGGAAGATGCTTCTGTTTGCTCTACCTCACGTCGAAGCTGATTGCCTCTCCAAAGTGTCTGATCTCTGTATATTAGAAAAAGAATAGATTTGAAAGATGCTTATAATTCATTTAATTTCAATTCCTTTACTTTCTTTCATCCAATATTCTAGATAAACAAATAAATAAGGTAATCATTTCAGTGACTATATCATTTTCATTTTCTATTCTGTACGCACAAAAGCCAAAGCTATTTTTCTTTAACACCATTTTTTTTCCTCATAAATTGTAAAGCAGAAAGATCTGCTCATGTTTTTTTAACTTCTGCATTTATTCCAGACAAACTTGGCTGCTTTAAGGGATATAATGAAAGTATATTGTTTTCTAAATATACCCTCTAAAACCCCATTTTAACTGACAAAATTAATTCACAACTTTTGAATATTTAACTTTTGGGCCCAGAGCAGTTTTCTGTTCTTTTAGGTACATTTTGTGTCAATGGAATGTAGGATTTGTTTCAACCACATTCAATCAAATGTTAGATTTTGACCAACACAGATTTCTGGGAGAACTTTAAGTTCCCCATAACACCCTGAATGATTCAGGGTCCTTTCCAACAGCTTTTGTGAGCTTACAAAAAACAACCCAAGATAAATCAGTAGGCTAATTGGATGATTCTAATGCCATGTTACAATATTGGTGCCATCTGTATTACGAAATTTTTCAATAGCTCCATTATGGGAAGGTTTTAAGCAAGCAGGAGGAACGAAACAATACCTGCTTCAGAGAGCTGATAAATCTTCCTGTCTTCTTCCCACACATGCACTCTGATGTGTACTAAAATATGTGTTTCTCTGATTCTCGATGATAGTAATGATTAATGACTGTAAATAACAGGCGCATTGTTGGCCATACACTTTAGTCTTCTAAAATATGAATTAAAATATGAATTTTTTTCATAATTATCAATCAGAGGGGGAAAAAAACCCAGAAACAAACAACAGACAACGCCTCCCTATTTTGCTGTATTTGGGATTTAGATTTAGAGGTTAAATCTATTCAGTTTTAAAAGAAGAAGAAAACAGAGGATTTGATTGCTCGTGACATTTTGTTCAGAATCAATCATTGTCAGCTCAAGTTAGACTGATTTACTATGAGCCTGCCATAGAAAAGATTTGCCACAAATGGCAAGGCTCTGAGCTGTTTCCACCGCGCTGAACATAATGATGGATTTATCATTGCAATCAAGATGGTAAAACAGCATGGTCCCCAGAGTCGTGCACCAGGCAAATTGATCACAACAGCCCTGAAGTTATATAAGGGCTTTGTTTATCTGGTCTCAGTCTGCAAGAGTAGTAATCCAACTTAAGATAAGACACTCTGATCTTTACAGAAGTTTGGACAGGTTTTATCTCCTAAACCAGTATATAGTAGAATTGTCTCTGTCGAGGAGTAAAACAACTACCCATTAAATATATATATACATATATTTAAAATAAAAGGTGGTCTAACAAACAGAAATAATACTGTTATTGTTGATATTACAATCTGACTGTATTGTCTTAATCTGTTATTAAATGAAGATGCTGTAAGAGTTTAGTGAGAAAATTAACAATATGGGAACAAGAATATTTGTTTTAATACCTTATTTTTTCATTACAGGCATTCTTTCTTAATTCAATCAAGAAATAGTAAGGACAAGCTCTCAAGTGCAAATAAATTAAAGCTAAAGGGATATATCAGCACCTCTTCAATAGTACAATGGCAAACTGGGCTTTTACTTATGGAGAAAAATTAAGTCAGCTTGTAGCTTACATTTCTGACACCATGTTTCAAAGAGAAGATGTTATTTCTCTGTCTGATGGAGGGTCTGAGCTTTGGAGAGAGGAAGTGATGCTGTGGAGAAAGGAGGCAAACCACCAAAGACCACTGATATGGCATCATCTGGGAAGGCTCTAGCCTGTGACTCAGTCCTGCAGGTTACTGGTCATTTTCCTGAAATTTCTGGGCCTGTAAATAAAGATCCTGAAATACAACCTGAAAAAGGGATCTGTCTAGTGGGGTGATGATATGTTTCTCACTGAGGACCAGAGTGCCATTACTTGGTGGAGTGATGCAGAAATACTGAATGTTCCGAGCCTGGCCTTTTTCCCATGTAGGGACAAAGCCTTAAGAGCATTCTTCTGCCAGATGCCAGAGACTTGTCCTGCATTGAGCCTAGGAAAACAAGTGGCTTTTTATTTTCACATAAAATATGGCTGGGGACTGGGTTTTCTTTGTCATTGGGCTGCACATAAAATATAAAAATTGAATGGAGAAGTCAGGATTTGCAATAATTGTAAAATAGTGAAGAATTTGGGAGTATTCTGTGGATTTTGAAGACAAAATTAAGCTAGACTTGATCCTCATAAATAGCTATGAAGGAACATGATATGCTCCCAGATTGAAAATTCCTTAAATCACATTATAAGTTCCCAGGAACTACAGGGGGAACAAAAAATACATCTCAGGGGATGCATTTTCCTATTTATTTGACAAGACCTATAATGATATGAACCAATGAAGATATATTAGTATTTCTATCTTAATTTTGAATTTAAATTAAGTTCATTAAATACTTTTCTATTTTGAAGTGTGAGTGTATCTTTATACTGTTTGATCGCGTAACTGGTTAAAAGAATTATTTCACATTATTGATTCACTTTGGGTACGAATATGATATAAGCTATAATTCATGGGTAACAATGACCATTACACAGATTTAAAAACCACCTAGAAAATAGAAAAATTTAATTCAGAGACCTACTGGATTCTTCAGGAATTGATTTTGCTCACTGAGAGGTTGGAAGGGTTCTCTCTTTTTGCTTAAGTATTCTCTTCAAAGCCATCTCACACAGACATTGGCAGCACTGCTTGATACAAAATGCATTTAGGCAAATTTACTGTCAACTTAGCCTTCACGGTGTGTAGATAGACATATAACAGGCATATATAAAGTGGAAATAAAATAGGTCGTTTTAGCATTATTTTTACAAACTTTTTATTGTGCAAAAGCAGTGGCTCAACAAAACAAAACAAAAATGTAAAAAAGTAATGTTTTTAACCTAGAATTTCCATCAGTAAGATAAATTAGAAAATTACAAGCCCAACTCTTCATGAGACAAATTTTCATTTGGAGGTTCTTTTCTTGCTTTAATGAAAAATACAAAATTTCTGTGTTGAAAGTTAAAATCTAGAAAATTTTCAGAAAGGTGAATTCTATCATTTTCCCAAGAGTCCAATAAATAGAATGCACTCCTAATTTACAGTGAAGCCAATGTGAGTTGAGCCCATTTGTGAAGATCTAAATACCTTCTAAAAGTCTGTTTCTTTCTCAGAGAGAGGGACTGAGCTCTGCTGGTTCAAGGTATTTCTACCTACAGTTGTTCTCCTGCATCAGCAGGAACTGGTTGCCCTCCTGCCATTGACCCCTGTCACCCTTGTGACGGTAAAGGGTGGCAGAGACAAATACACAGCCAGACACAAACATTCCCAGCTGTGGTTCTCCACAGGTCACAACACAAAACCGAAGGAGGGTGTTTAGATTGCTTTGTCTGATTTTGTAGTGATGATGTACCGTTGTTTCACAATGGTAACTTTCAGAAGAGAGTAGTTAAAATACCACCAACCAGAACAACCATTTCTGCATTAAGCCTGGTGGCAGCCTGGGGCAGAGGGTAACACCAGATACGCTGATATAGTTATGTGTAGGTCATCAGTCAAAATGAAAAGTTACTTAAGGAAGTGATTTGGAGAGATATCTCTTTCTTCTTTTGTGGTATTTTAACTGGTGTCAATAAAGATACTAATAAAACCTATTCCTACATTGACTCCGGTCTTTCTGGAGGGCCAGTAGATTCTGTCTCTGGCCTGAGTTCAAAGATGGTGAAACAGGTCCCACACCTGATTCTCAGAAAATATAATAGATAAAGCCCCTCAGAATTTCTTTTATTGGACATATATTTGTGGAATCAATCATGTGATGGTTTTAGAATTATCCTTTAAAAGTTTAACACAAGTTATTTCATCATCAACCTCAGTTTCTCTGTGACAAAGTATTCTGGGTCATTGTGGTTAACCATGCATAATTAAAAAAAAAAAAAAAGCAAAAAGCAAAAGGAGCATTCTGGATGAATGGCTAGCCCTTTACCTGCAACCAGACTTGACTCAAATAGCCCAGTTTTCATCCTCCTCCTATAAAATCAGGTGAGACTCGATGTGTTAGATTAGGACATAACGATCTAGAAAGAAAAAAAAAAAAATTCGAAAAATCACATTCCTGAGATCTGTCATGTAAATCAGCTTCTTTCCTGAGGCACCTTACAATTTTTGAGTTAGTGAAATTACTGACGGATTCAGTCCCCAATCATTTGCCTCTATTGTTTTGACAAGACTCATCTAACACACAGAGGAGAGCAAGGCTGACTTCTGGTGTGGAAAGGCAAGAATGGGGTCACTAGGAAGTGGCTGCCCTAAAGTTTTTTTGGGACAGCTAAATGCTAATGCTTTTGAAGCCCTTTATCCCTAGACTGTTGTCTTAGCTGAGCAGATCAAGTATATAACCATTATACTATATTTCTGCTATTTTCTTTATCAAACACAGCTGTTACTTTGAAGCTTCTTTTGTCCCCTATTTCTCTTTCCTTTTCTTGTCTCTCCTTCTTTCTTTGGAGGTTAATGGGATGCAGCTCATCAGTGATCTCAGGTCAAACCGTGTGGCCATCCCTATCTAGAAGTTATCTAATGAGTGAACTAGCTCTTGATGCTGGCAACTATAGGTCAATCTGATTTTGTATTAACTTGAAGAAGGTCAAATGGTCTCTAAATTTGATAAATATCCCATTTCTTGAGCTGTTGATGGAGAGCATAGACAAGGTGAAAGTTAATACAATTCTGGACTTATACAGCCGCACAAATAGGTACTACAGCTTAATTTGCACAGGAGATAACTTAGACTCAGCTTGTGCTCCAGAAACTAATTCCTATGTATCCCAATTAAATTAAAACAAATAATGGCAAGGAGTGTGTTTGATAAATTTAGCCTCTTTCAGTACATAAACAGTCCCTGAACAGCCTGATATTTTTAAGCTGCATCTCTCATTATAATCTTCCTCAGAAATTATTATTGCAAATTTTGATTTGTGCCTTTTTTTCTTGATGAATTAATCATTAAAAAAATGAAATTAGAGAAATGTTATTTGAATCTAATAAGCTAGACAAGTCTCATGACATGGTTTCTCTTTATGAGACTGGACAAGCATGCAAACATTTCTGGCATGAATACAGAGATATGAATATGAACTGAAGTTTTTCTGCTTATGTCTTTCTGACTTGCTTTATGTGTGTTTACAGCAGAGAAAAGGTTAAAATATGTCATAGAAATATCAGGATGGGGAATAAAAAAGTCACTGAGAAGTATAGAGAAAAAATAAGGCTCTGGATCAACAAAGCACTTAGGAGAACACTGACAGAGGAAAAGGAAACCCAAAACAATAAAGGAGAAAGAATAAAGAAATTTAGATGAAATACTGTTAAAAACAGAGTATCCTGAGGTCTGCATCCCAGCTGAAAAGTGGGGAGTTTGTGACTTTATGTCTTTTACAGTTAGAACCATCTCACTGAAGATGCGATACCTCCCTAGATGTCATCTCATTCTCTTCAAGTCTTCCTGTGAAGTTTTTACACCTGTTTTCTGCAAATGTACTGCTACTATAATGCTACAGTGTGGAGGCTGGGCTTAAGTGACCAGAAACCTTTGAATTCAGCACTGTTTAATATATTTACCATTTTGGAGGAATATTTGTAAACATTTCCATTTTAATTTCCAGCTATATCTAACTTTGGGTTGCGAGAAGAACCCTTAGAATATGCTTGGCAATCCTATTCAAAAGGGTTGGGGTTTTTTCCAGCAGATTCATAGAAGGGAAATAATGCTGGTTTTACCCAAAATCTTTGTAACTCATAGGTAGTGTCTGTGAAGCACCTGAAGGCTGCTGTCAGGACAGAGCCTTTCGTACAAGCATTGAAACTCCTTGGGAAATGAAATGTCCAGGTAGTGAGACAGAAGTGTAGTCTGCCAAAGATAAGAGAAGGCCAGAAATATTTTGAGGATATATTGATAATACATAAGTTTATATATTATGACCTACTGATAATATATGTTCACTACTAATATCTCATTTGCATATTCCTGTTAATTTGGCCAATTTTAATGACCAGTTTTAAAAATAGATAATAACATTTTTAATTTAATATAACACTCATGCATATACAAAGGCCACTTACAGTGAGATTTAATGGGATGTACGGGGGGAATTCTAAAGACACAGCCGCAGAATTTCAACTAGCTGGTAACAGTACACTTTGAAAAGTATGAAACTGGATGAAATCAGAAACATGATTATTCTTACTGATTATTACTATCATCTATATGCGCCCTGTGGCATACAAATATATATTGCTGTTGCAAGACTTGTAGAAAATAACAGAAATGATGTGATTATGCCAAGCAAAGCTTTTGATTAGAAAGGTACTTAGTGATCAGTGTCTGGGTTTTTTATTGTTGTTGAAAGCTACATTGGCATAAACTGGTGAAATATGTGATATCCATCAAAGCACCAGAATATTTTGTTATTTCATATGCTGCTGCTTCTGTTTCTGAGAAGGTTCCTCCTGGCAAGTAGTTCTGGATTCCAATATCCTGTGTTACCTGTGTCCACCAACTGAATGTGGTGACCTATGACGAATTATAATAACAAAAAGTTGTGGGGGGCCCATAGTGCATCAAGATAACCTACAAGGAAGTCTGGAGGACTTCAATAGAAAATGAGAACGGGTACACCAATAGATCACCTCCCAGGAAGCAACACAGTGGTATCAAAATAGTTCATGTCGTAGGTGGAATAGAACTTTTTTCAGCCATTCATATGAAATCAAAAATATTCCACTGAATTATCTTTTTTAAAATCTATATATGAAAACATTTTGAAGCAGATTAGTTTCTTCACATTTACTTGCATGAATTTGGGCAAATGTGCACAACCAGGTTCTATGTGTTGAATGCCATTTCCAGAATGAAATGGCATGCAATTTTCCAAGCATTTTGAAGAAAATGGATAGAATTTGTAATTTAAGAAGAGGAAAATATATTCGACAATGCAATTTAGGGAATTTTTCCTTCTACTGCTCTCTGTTTATCTGAACTTTTCTGCTCTTAGCTGTTCCCTATCTACACAAGCAGTGGGGCTGCATTCTCAGGAGACTCTCAGTGGTATCTCCAGGCAGTTTATTGCCTGAAGGATTTAACTGAAAAAATAACCGTCAGCAACTACTTTTCAGGTAACAGGAAGGCTGAATATCTTCAGTAACCATAGACGTTTTGACAGTTTCTGAACAGATTGCCTAGTCCATAGAACTAATTTATCTTGTAGAAGTATTAAATACAATAGAAAAAAGAATTGACCATCACCCTCAAAAGGACAAAATATTACTTGAATTATTTTGAAATTCTCTTTCTGTCTCATAGCAAGTAAATCTTGGTAAGTTTGACCTGACTTGAGAGTGACCCCGAAGCTCACAAGCCAGAACAATTATGTAACCACAGTCAAACCTAGGGTGATGGCAAGAAGGACAGCAACAAGCCCAGAAGTGACTCGGAGCAAAAGGGTAAGTGCAGGAGAGCATTGCTTTGTAGGCAAGTCTTTAACTTTTCTGACTGTCTTTTTGAATTATTTTTTTTTTAAACAAAAACAAAACAAGTAGGAAACAGTAGGAAAAAATATAAAAAATTACACACCAGCAATAATAACATCACTTAGCAATACATGATACTCAGCTTTATGATATTGATTGTCCTTCCAATTTTCCAGTGTACAGTGTACAGTCTCATGGTAACCATAGCCAAACATGTACTATGATACATGCATGTGCAATACACAAATGTAGCACTGTGTCAGATGTCATTTACTCAATACAAGAGTTAATCATTCCTAAGCATTTCAATTAATATGTTTCATAGTATTTAACATGATGTAAACACATGCTTAAATCTGCTCTTGTTCAATAAAGTACTTAACTCTACATACACCTGTACCTCAAGCAAAATTTAAGCAAATTAAGCAGAATTTATGCAAATTAATATCACCAGGGTCTAGAACTACCAATCAAGCACCTGTGGTAAGGCAGTGTAATATACCCCAGATGGGACCTTGACCTAACAGGCTTATATATCGTCTGATACCTGAGATCACTTGTTTAGCACTGGCTCTGATACCTCTCCATGAAGCAGCATAATATCATGATTCGTTCTAAATCCTTTATTTGATCTGTCCCTTAAATACAACTGGAATCAAATTAACGTTTTCCAAAATGATTAATTCCTAGGTCAAACCAAGCCTCTAGGTTCTGAACTTAAGATTCACTCACCTGAATTTGGTAAATCAAGGTGTAGTATAAAAGCTATTGCATTAGTCCTGATCTCAGTTATCTTGCAGAGAAAAAAGTGCATTACTGTATTTAAGCCTTCTGCATTAGTAATTGCTTCTAGAAGAGGAGGATTTTTCCTAGGATCACTAATTATATTTTAAAAAATGCACAACATTGCATCTCATTCTAAGCAACTTTTTTTTTTTTTTCCCTGAATCCGGTGCTGGAATATATTGTGCTCATTGTTTGCTATTGTTCTAGGTTGTACAGCATTGTGGACAATGCAGCACAAAATATGCAGCTTTTGAGAATGTCTTCTGCTGGGACTGTCAATGGTATGTTGAGTTAGTCTGCTAGTTACTGCTCTGCAGCCTACTTCTAGGATAATTTTTCTGTATCATTAAAAGCACACTTCTTACTTCAAGTCAGAGCTTTGCTGAGTTCCACCTTCTGTTATTGCTTTGTCTGCTCTATTAAAAACCTTGTAGTATCATCGCTTTAGCCATTTCTCAAATTTTGATGAGCCAAGATTCAAAAGAAAGCATCTGGACCAATAATGCTTTTACAGAGTCATCCAGCAAGACCTTGGTAATGTATGCAAAGTCAGGAACCTAATCAACAATCAAATCATGGATGGCAGTAACCTTTTTAGGCATTGACTTAGCAATTAAATAGCATGAATCAACATGTTGGGTCTCTGTCAAGCAACAACATGTGCACTGAATAAGAGGTGTCCTGTTGCAGTTCTGTTCCCTACCTTTAGTTTGTAAAAAGTAACATGCTCCTCCCTGAAAGGGGATGAAGCAGTAGCTTCACCAAATTCTCATGAATTCATGAGATTCGTGATTCATGACTCCATCAACTCACAAAATGAGTGCAGAGCTTTCAATGGATTTGTAAATAGGCCTTATTTTCAGTAGGTAAATACCTACTGAAATTTACCTGCAGGTAAATACCTGTGCTGAGTGGTTACCCTAGAGTCTGAGACAGGTTTGTTCTCTTCTGTTATGGTTTAAGCCACTGTAGGGGAAGGTGAGTTATATTTTGTGAAAAATTTAGGGTTTGACTATGTTGGAGAGTTTTCTTCCCTCTTGGGGTAACCCTGCTTGGGTGTGACAAGAGCACAGAATTTTGCCTGTCTTTGCAAGACACATTTAGATTACAGTGGACCAAAATGTTAACATTTCAAGAATTTTATAGGTGGAATCACCAGTTGTTCTGATAGAATATCAGAGCTATATTCACTCCCTGAAAGAACAAAATAAAATGGACAAGGAATTAAAATCACTCAATTAGAACATTATTCTCTTTTTCATTCTAGGTTTGCAGATAGTCTTGCACAATGTTCTGCTACATGATTTAGCTAATAAATCTAAACAGTAGTTTGTAATTTTTGGAAACCATAAGGTGAAGCTACACTTAAATTAGCTGTCACTTGAAATTTGAAGCTGCAATAACAGGTTTATTCAAGATACAGGGGGAGGGGGGAAGATAACTAAAGTTTCTACGATATAGTCTTCTGATTAAAACTACTTTTTGTGCCTTCTGCAATCACTCGCCTTCATGGAGACGGAAATATGAGGTACTTCATTCTGAAACTCTTGTTGGATATTACAGAGTTTACTTAGTAGCAGGTCTGCTCTTGAAAATCTCTGAAGGACAAATTTTAATACATACACCTAAGGTCTTTTTTTTAATTCTCTTATTCATCCTTATTCATAGCTGATGACATGGGTATTATTTAGATATTATTCATAGACATTACAATAACTTTTAGAATTGTATTAAACACATCTCAAGTAGTTTAGAGGAGATCTTGGAGGAAAATGAAAATGACTCTCATTTTAATTCATTAGTAGTTAATCTGGTGCACTTTTTTAAAAAAAGAATAGCCGATATGTAACTTCAGAACAAAACTGAAAATATGATGGTTTTTTTTAAAGGTTCATTCTTTTTCACATTTTCTCTTTAAATCAGCTGGTGGCCACTGGGTCAAGGGAGGTGACTCTACCCCTCTACGCTGCTCTGATGAGACCCCACCTGGAGTTCCGCATCCATCTCTGCAGCCCCAACATAAGAAGGACATAGACCTGTTGGAGAGGGTCCAGAAGAGGGCCACAAAGATGATGAGAGGGCTGGAGCACCTCTGCTGTGAGGACAGGCTGAGAGAGTTGGGGTTGTTCAGCCGGGAGAAGAGAAGGCTCCAGGGAGACCTTATAGCGGCCTTCCTGAAGGGGGCCTACAGGAAAGCTAGAGAAGGACTCTGCCAGGGAGTGTAATGATAGGAGCAGGGGTACCAGTTTTAAACTGAAAGTGGTTAGATTTAAATTAGATACTGGGAAGAAATTTTTTACTCTGAGGGTGGTGAGACACTGGCACAGGTTGCCCAGAAAAGTTGTGGATGCCCCAACACTGGAGATGTTCAAGGCCAGGTTGGATAGGGCTTTCAGGAATCTGATATAATAGGAGGTGGAACTAATTGATCTTTAAGGTCCCTTCCAACTCAAACCGCTCTATGAATCTAAGAGGGGGATGTTCAGCGTTATGGTGTCTTTATTCCCAAGTAACCATCCTGTGTAACGGAGCCCTGCTTTTCTGGAGATGGCTGAACACCTGCTTGCCCATGGGAAGTAGTGAATGAATTCCCGTTTTTGCTCTGCTTTCATGAATGGCTTTTGCTTTACTTGTTAAACTGTCTATCTCAGCCCATGAATTTTCTCACTTTTACCCTTCCGATTCTCTCCCCTATCCCACCAGGAGGGAGTTAGCAAGTGACTGTGTGGTGCTTAGTTGCCAGCTGGGGTTAAACCATGACAGCCTGTATATGAATAATCCCATACACCAGGAAAGGCTGGGAATGACAACCTGGAAAGTGGCTTTGCATAGAAGACCACGGGGTCCTGGGGAACAAGAAGTTGACTGTGAGCGAACAGTGTGCTCTTGTAGCAAAGAATGTCAACAGCCTAATGGGCTGCATTAGGAGGAGCATCACCAGCAGTTCAAGNTCCTGTTGCAGTTCTGTTCCCTACCTTTAGTTTGTAAAAAGTAACATGCTCCTCCCTGAAAGGGGATGAAGCAGTAGCTTCACCAAATTCTCATGAATTCATGAGATTCGTGATTCATGACTCCATCAACTCACAAAATGAGTGCAGAGCTTTCAATGGATTTGTAAATAGGCCTTATTTTCAGTAGGTAAATACCTACTGAAATTTACCTGCAGGTAAATACCTGTGCTGAGTGGTTACCCTAGAGTCTGAGACAGGTTTGTTCTCTTCTGTTATGGTTTAAGCCATTGTAGGGGAAGGTGAGTTATATTTTGTGAAAAATTTAGGGTTTGACTATGTTGGAGAGTTTTCTTCCCTCTTGGGGTAACCCTGCTTGGGTGTGACAAGAGCACAGAATTTTGCCTGTCTTTGCAAGACACATTTAGATTACAGTGGACCAAAATGTTAACATTTCAAGAATTTTATAGGTGGAATCACCAGTTGTTCTGATAGAATATCAGAGCTATATTCACTCCCTGAAAGAACAAAATAAAATGGACAAGGAATTAAAATCACTCAATTAGAACATTATTCTCTTTTTCATTCTAGGTTTGCAGATAGTCTTGCACAATGTTCTGCTACATGATTTAGCTAATAAATCTAAACAGTAGTTTGTAATTTTTGGAAACCATAAGGTGAAGCTACACTTAAATTAGCTGTCACTTGAAATTTGAAGCTGCAATAACAGGTTTATTCAAGATACAGGGGGAGGGGGGAAGATAACTAAAGTTTCTACGATATAGTCTTCTGATTAAAACTACTTTTTGTGCCTTCTGCAATCACTCGCCTTCATGGAGACGGAAATATGAGGTACTTCATTCTGAAACTCTTGTTGGATATTACAGAGTTTACTTAGTAGCAGGTCTGCTCTTGAAAATCTCTGAAGGACAAATTTTAATACATACACCTAAGGTCTTTTTTTTAATTCTCTTATTCATCCTTATTCATAGCTGATGACATGGGTATTATTTAGATATTATTCATAGACATTACAATAACTTTTAGAATTGTATTAAACACATCTCAAGTAGTTTAGAGGAGATCTTGGAGGAAAATGAAAATGACTCTCATTTTAATTCATTAGTAGTTAATCTGGTGCACTTTTTTAAAAAAAGAATAGCCGATATGTAACTTCAGAACAAAACTGAAAATATGATGGTTTTTTTTAAAGGTTCATTCTTTTTCACATTTTCTCTTTAAATCAGCTGGTGGCCACTGGGTCAAGGGAGGTGACTCTACCCCTCTACGCTGCTCTGATGAGACCCCACCTGGAGTTCCGCATCCATCTCTGCAGCCCCAACATAAGAAGGACATAGACCTGTTGGAGAGGGTCCAGAAGAGGGCCACAAAGATGATGAGAGGGCTGGAGCACCTCTGCTGTGAGGACAGGCTGAGAGAGTTGGGGTTGTTCAGCCGGGAGAAGAGAAGGCTCCAGGGAGACCTTATAGCGGCCTTCCTGAAGGGGGCCTACAGGAAAGCTAGAGAAGGACTCTGCCAGGGAGTGTAATGATAGGAGCAGGGGTACCAGTTTTAAACTGAAAGTGGTTAGATTTAAATTAGATACTGGGAAGAAATTTTTTACTCTGAGGGTGGTGAGACACTGGCACAGGTTGCCCAGAAAAGTTGTGGATGCCCCAACACTGGAGATGTTCAAGGCCAGGTTGGATAGGGCTTTCAGGAATCTGATATAATAGGAGGTGGAACTAATTGATCTTTAAGGTCCCTTCCAACTCAAACCGCTCTATGAATCTAAGAGGGGGATGTTCAGCGTTATGGTGTCTTTATTCCCAAGTAACCATCCTGTGTAACGGAGCCCTGCTTTTCTGGAGATGGCTGAACACCTGCTTGCCCATGGGAAGTAGTGAATGAATTCCCGTTTTTGCTCTGCTTTCATGAATGGCTTTTGCTTTACTTGTTAAACTGTCTATCTCAGCCCATGAATTTTCTCACTTTTACCCTTCCGATTCTCTCCCCTATCCCACCAGGAGGGAGTTAGCAAGTGACTGTGTGGTGCTTAGTTGCCAGCTGGGGTTAAACCATGACAGCCTGTATATGAATAATCCCATACACCAGGAAAGGCTGGGAATGACAACCTGGAAAGTGGCTTTGCATAGAAGACCACGGGGTCCTGGGGAACAAGAAGTTGACTGTGAGCGAACAGTGTGCTCTTGTAGCAAAGAATGTCAACAGCCTAATGGGCTGCATTAGGAGGAGCATCACCAGCAGTTCAAGGGAAGTGGTACTTCTTCTCTACTTAGCAGAGGTGAGGCAGCATCTTAATTCTGTCTCCATTTCTGGGCTTCCTAGTACAAGAGAGAGATGGAGATACTGCAGCGAGTCCATAGCAGGACCACGAAAACAATTAAGAGACTGGAATAGCTGACATGCAAGGAGAAGCTGAGAGAGCTGGGACTGTAAGCAGGGAATGAAGTTGGAACAAGAGAGAGATGGAGATACTGCAGCGAGTCCATAGCAGGACCACGAAAACAATTAAGAGACTGGAATAGCTGACATGCAAGGAGAAGCTGAGAGAGCTGGGACTGTAAGCAGGGAATGAAGTTGGAGGGGACACATCAATGTGTGTAAATATCTGATGAGGGGAGTAAAGCAGATGGACCCAGACTTTTCTCATTGGTGCCTAAATAAAAGACAAGAGTTAATGGACACAAAATTAAATACATAATCTTTGTTTAAACATAAGAATTTTTTTTTTTTACTGTGCAGGTGGTCAAACAACAGAATGGGTTGCTCAGTGATGTTGTGTGGTCTTCATCCTTAGAGATATTCAAAACCCTAGTGGCCATGTCTTCAGTGTGTGTATCTGCCTACCGGGAATACGTGCTCTGCTACTGTGCATGGGAGCTGGGAAGAACAGCAGCCATGTCTGACAGAAAAGGAATGGAAAAACCTATCAGATCTGGCTATCCTTAAAAGAAAATCCAGTTTGTCCCAGTGTAAAGTGACTGTGTTGGGCATCTGAGCCTAATTCCATATACTGAAACTGAACTGATAGATGGCTAAAACAATATTCTGAAAGCCTCAAAAACATTGGCTCTATTTTTTTCAGTTGTGCAAGTTGTATAAATGTAGTAATGTGACTGATAAGCAACCACTTTTTAGACTAATGAATAGGGCCTTTGTAGTGCCTCAAAGGACTGATGCGAGTCTACACATCATATCTCCATAGGCCATACTCCCTAATATCCCCAAACAAATAATTTTTACAGAGCTGGGTGCATGATGCTGTAAATCAATGAAAGATGTATTTAAGTAAAGTGAGCAATTAAAAACTTAATGGAGAGGGGCATGAGAGGCAATAAGAGACTAAATAGTTAAAGGTATAGCTTACATTTAGATTCAAATGATGGACAGCCATGACTTCTGTTCTTTGGATTCCAGCTGTTGGACAACTGTGTTTTATTTGTTTCATAGGATGATAACACCTTCTGGTTTTCATGCTGTTTTGGATAAAGAAACCTGGAGGAACAATCCACCATAAAGTCAAGCTCTATGGCTAGCCTAGGCTGAATGAGTCCAGTCTTGAAGCAGGAGGAAGACTCAGGAAGAGTCTGAGTTTAGTATTCGTCCAGTGAAGGAGAAGAATATGATACCAGACCGAAGAGATAAATATTTATTTGGAGAAATAAGAATAACTCATACCTAGAAAGCAATAGTACACAAAAAAGTTTGCAATCAGAGCATAGGCTGCAAGACCCTTGCTTAAAAGATTTACCTTGAGTAACAACGGCATTTTTAAAAATCAAAGCCTGCTTATAAGTAATTCAAAAACAGAGAGAGAGGCTAAATTTATCAAATAAATTGTTTGCTGCAAATAGTTCTCCCAGCTCTTTCGTCTATACCTAATTAGCTATCAATAATGCATGGATATGCTGAGACACTTAAAGAATCATGTAACAGGCATTCCATTATGTAATTAAGGATCATTAACTATATTAATGACTTTTCTAATTCTTATATTGTTAGCGGATCAGTAATGCTTTATGTCAGGAACATACTTTCAAACTTCCCTGCACCAATGAAAAAGATATATCTTGCTTATCTAACTCTTGCAGGTAGTTCACACAAAAGATTTGGTCTGAATAAATCTTGAAGAAGCGCAAACAAAAGCCGGATGACTAGATCACACCTCACTAGAGGATTAAGAAAAATAAAGATTGGCAAACCTAATATTTCTAGATAGTCACTAGAAAGCTTAAAGTGGCTCAAGGGGAAAAAAATGTAACCATATATGTGTATGGGCAGAATACATACGAGATGAGAAGACCGCTGCAGAACTGTAGGACTGCCAATGTGAAAATTGCAGATTTTAGCATCTGTCATGTGAAAATACTGGTCAGATGAGTTAAATCTGTCAAAGGCTGATAGTGCTGTTTGCTATATAAAGAGTACAATTTTTCTTCAATAATTTGCTGCTATTGAGCAACAAATTATTAAAAGCTCCTCTTTTTATTTTTCATAATGACTTTTGGGGGAACCTTGATCTTCTAAGTATATAATAGAAAATCATACATCCTGCATTATAAGTCATACACCATGAAATCCATTTCTATGTATCTTGCTAGCCCTTAAGTCTTTGTAGCCACCAGTTGCCCAGTGCTGCTCTGTGATTATGTAGACATGTAATGTAATGTAATATAATGTAAAGATGCTAAATGGTATTACATTTCTTTTATGTTAAAAGTTTAGGGTTTTTTAAAGTTTCAGATTACTCAGTCTGGTAAAAGGCTGATCAGCAGTTGGGTTGGGGATGTTCAGGGTTGTGTGCTAGTGTGTGACTTCCATAGCAAGCTCTGGTACTCTGCCTCTCAGAGGTAAAGGGCAGAGTAGCATAAAAGAAGGAAAAGTTTAGAAGAGCTATCCATGGAAGTCAAACAGAGTGGTCACAGTAGCAGATTGATCTCATAGTCCGTGCTGTGGTTTAAGCTGGAAGAATTCTTGTCATGGAATTAACAGTGGCTCAGCACAGGTATTTTAGTCTGATGAGCTGAAAAGCAATTCAATTGAGTTACAGCAAAAATGAATGCTGTTCCCACCTCGAGGAAAATTCTTCCCATGTTCAAGCTACTTTGTATTTCTTCATTTTGGTGAAATGTGTAGCACAGATGTACTTTACAGTCCTATAGGAATGACTCCTGTTCATTTTGTCTATAGTTTTTTTCTGAGGAGGACTGGGCCTTGAGAAGCACAGACCTTTTAAATCATGATATGTAACACGTTAGCCCATGTGTTTGCAAGTAGTTGCCCAGAACTGGAATCCAAAGGTTCAGTCTTCTAGCTCTGATAAGAGGGAATTCTTTGACTCAGACATAGGTAAACATAATAAATATCCTTTGACTAATATAAAGAACTTTTTATCTACTCATGTTCAAGTGATTTATAAAGGAAGATAAGTATCAGTATTTCTATTTTATAGATTGAGAAGCAGAGACCAGTGACAGATCAGCTGAAATGATTTGTCTAACGTCAGTGTGGCTGAGCTGAAAGGAAAAAATGTTGCTTCTATATCCCATCTCCACAGTACCAAATTTACAGCTTTCCAATTGTTTTTTGCCTAATATCATATGTTTTGTATTTCTCTCTTCCTATATACGTAATGTTGCAGCAATACTTTAACAATAGTGCTCACCAATAATATTTCTAACAGTATTTCTTCCCCTAATTATCATGTTATATAAAAGATTATGATCTTAGCATTTTGGAGTTTTTTCCTTTTTTTTAAAGTAATTCTACCATCACTTTCAGCAGGTACCCTGTGCTTTTTATGTATTGTGTCTTATACTTTCTTAGTGACTAAACTCACGATCCTGTTGTCTGAGACAGCAGGTTTCATTAACCTTATGTTGTGCTGGAATAACTGTTTTGTGGGGTTGGGTTATTTTTCAGTTTTCACTACAGTGTTTAAAAGCAATATCAATATTCCAGAGTTACTTTGCATTGTTTACAGCTCCTATGTAATTAGTCACTCAGTAGTGAATCACCCTGAGTTAGATTACTTGTGTGAGTTCCATTTTTTGTGGGAATTCCTCAAAAAATACAAAATTTTCTGAAACTTATAATCCTGCCTGTGACCAAAACATGCAAAAATTTTGTTATATTTCAGAAAAGTGCTTCAATATGTGCTTAGTATTATGCACCATGCTTAGATCCCCTTAGTTGTATGTTTACGTGTCGGTTGACATATTTGTTATTATTTGGCTCTAACAGTGGCATTTTCACAGGAGACCTTGTTGCTGATTTTTAAATGTGAATCAAATATCTAGTTCCTACAGTCCATCTGAAAAGAAACCCACCAGCCTAAACTTTGCTAATAAAACAATTTTTAAATTTTATTGAAAAGTATTCTTCATTAGGTGAGTTAGTTGGTCTTATTCAAAAATAATAATTTTGAAAGCAAAATCATGGACTTGTGTAAACCAAGTCTAGGAAGAATTTTGCATATCAAATACTACTGTGTATCTTATACCTCATGGGTTTTTTTCTAGATATGAAGGAGCAGGGAATAGTAGGACAAGTGTGCATTTGCTACTATCATGCATCAGTTCACAATTCTCTTAGACATTAAAAATGTTTCCTCCTCACACTTAAGTAAGTAGTTGTAACTTTACTGAGCAATCTTAACAACGTGTTTTCCATGTATTGTAAGTGAAAACAAGCTTACATGGATACTTCTGTATTTTCACCAATGCACTTCACAGTAGGTTTCTCTCATCCAGGTAAAAAAAAAAAAAGAATTTGCTTTAAAACATGTTTCATACTGGAGCCATCCATTGTGGTTTCTGTTTTGTTTTCTTTAACATCCTCACTAGCTTGCAAAATATTTTTTAGTTCTCTGAGAGCAATGTCATCTTGTGCACATTATGCAGATAAACTGTAATGGTGTCCCCACCTCAGGGGTGCAGGATAAAGCAAATGTCATTTGGACAACATTATGCTGGATAAGAAAGACAAAGATGCTGCAAGTAAAGGAAGAACTCTTAACTCTGAACCTGGGTGCCAGTCAACTCTGTGGGGATAAGACAAAAAGAACAGAGCAGCTTTTTGTTTGCTGTTTTCCTGTTGAAAGCAAGATCTCCAGCAGTTACCTACAGCTTTTGGTGCCCCCAACCCTTTGAGCACGGAAAGCTTGAAGAATAAAAGAGATTTTTAACATCAGCTCTTTCCAAATGGACTTGACTGGGTTTATTTCCAATGTAGCTGGAGTCACAAGCATTCTTTCATTGGTTACTCTCATAAAAGGCAAGACATCGTGAACTGGCATGATGTGATTTTTTCTGAGTTTAACTACCACCAAATCTTTAATACCAGAAAACAAGTAAGCCTTCAGAAAGGAGTAGTAAGATATAGATTGGTAGATACAGAGTCCTCTTAAAGCAGGGGCCAAAGATCAGGAATGTTTTGCAGGCTTGGGAAATAAGTGCTTATAAAAAGTGGCAGCTGCTTTTGATAAAATTACAGAAAGTTGGTGCACAGATGAAAAAGAAAACAGATTTTCCCTTAATGATGTCCCCAGATTCTTAAATTAAGCCTAACAGGTAACAAGATCCTTCCTGGATTTCAAAAGATATCTTGCATCCAGGTGCTGAAACACATTTTTAAAGCCCTGGAAACAAGAGCTTAAAAATTCAGCATCAAAAAAAGCCTGTAATTCCTCCACAGATGTCTCATTCTCAAATATAGCCTAGTTTCTCATGTATAGCTCAGAATGCTTGCAAAGGCACAATGTAAGCATGTTACAACTTGGGACTAGTCACGTAAGACCTCAGAGGTATAACATCCAAATTTTCAAGTGGATTACTTTTGGACTTGGAAAGTAGATAAGGTGGCAAGCATTCCTAAAGAAAATAGCTATGCTTGAAGAGACTGATAGCAAAAATGCATATTGAAGAATTCTTTCAAAATTGGCAGTTGGTTGACTAGTTGAGAAAGACCTTTAGGGCTAAAGTTTTTTCCTAAGCCTTTTTTATTTTTATCTCAGTAGTACTTATTGACAGTAATGTTCCTAATGTGTATCTTCAATTACAGTTTAAGGAAACCAGAAAGATAGTATTGCAATATTCCTGCTATGGTACGGTGAAGTTGGCAGAGCTGAGTTCATGTCTTTCGGCTTGAAAGTTAAGTACAAAAGGGCTGGATTCATTTACCTAAACTGCTTAAAAACATATCTAGTGTAATTTTAGAGTCCTTCAAGTACTCAGTCTGACCTTCAGAAGGACGTAGGTTTATCTAAAGCGATGTGTCATATCTGCCAACCCAGTGTTGATATTTCGGACAGCTTAAGGTATCTCATGGTATTAGATGTCTGTGTTTGGGCAAATTAATCTCATCCTTCTACTGAAAGACAGTAAGGCAAGTTTTCAAAGTTTATTTGAGATTTCTGGTTAGGCTGAACAAATTCGTTTTGCATAGCCATTATGCAACAAGTGTTTTTCTGAAGCACTGAACTTATCAGGTCTGTGGTCATGCAGTTGCTTTGCAGCCATGCTGTAAAACTTGTGGATCATACAGTATTCAATGCATTGTGTGTAAACTGCCCAGCTGGCATGTTCATGCCCAGTTGGTTTTGCATTTCTTGAAGGGATTTGCCTTACATTATAAAAGGTATATACTGCATATTCTTCTATTTCTCTTTGGCTTTTCTTTGGAGCAGAAGGCAGATCTTATCAGTAATAACTGAAGCAAGAAAGACTTCCATTACCGTGAATTTATCCACAGCCTTTTCCACTCAGTGGGTCCACTGAGCAGTGAGAACCACGGTGCTCACATTCTCCTTAGTTTTATTTTGCTGGTGATATAATTACAGAAGCTCTTTTTTATGCTCTTGAAATCCCTCTCTGAATTAATTTCCAGCTGAGCTTTAGCTTTTCTAACTCCATCCCTGCATGCTTGAGCAATGTGTCTGTACTTCTTCTGGACAGCCTTCCTCTGCTTTCTCCTTCTGTGCATCCCCTTACCTGCCCCTCCCCCCCTTTTTGGGTTTGATTTTTTTTTTCGCATTCGAAGTCATTTCAAACTTCCCTGTTCATCTAGACAGCCTTCTGCTGCACTTATGCAACTTCCTGCACATCAGGATGGACTGGTTTTGCACTCAAAGAACACTGTCCCTGAAGATCAACTGGCTGTCCTGGCCCCTTGGCCTTTCTGAGCAGTTTTTCGTGGATACCAGCCAAACAGATCCCTCAACAAACCTAGACCGTATCCTGGAGTCTATATATTTCATTTATTTGGCTTGCTAAAGTTGTTAAAGGATATTAACGTCTACAATCTCACCTTCACTGCTGCCAAAGTCACCTTCCATCTCCTTGTTTGTGAGTAACAGATCCAGCAGATTATCTGATGAGCATTAGCACATCTATCACCTGCAGCAAGAAACAATCTTTGACACACTCCAGGGGTCTCTTGGACTGCTTCCAGGCAGCTATCTTACCTTTCCAGAAGACAACGGGGTGTTTAAGGTTCTCCATGAATACCAGCGCCTGCAATCATGAGGCTACTCCGGGTTGTCTAAAGGCTTTGTACACTTTATCCATCTGTAGTAGACATGATGACCTGCCCTTTCTAACACACAAACCTTTATCTTACCCCTAATCTGGTAAAACTGAAAAGTCTAACCCATTCTGCCTACTCATTAGCAAGTATGTATCAAAAATAAAGCACGTGAAGCCAATACAGATTTGTGTTAATCTGTGTTTATACTCAGATAAACATGAATCAACATCTTTACCTGATCCTTTTAATTCTTCCGTTCACGTAGTTATATTAATGCTATAAAGTTTCTGTCAAAAGAAAAACACTTTTTGTGTGTGTGTGTCCTTTCTTCTACAATGAGAAAAGGTATTTTTGTTAAAGAGACTGCAATGGAATAATTAGTGCCTCCTTACCTTGTGTATTGCTCTCTCTATGCAGGAGTTACACACAATTTAAAACATCAATAAGAAGTAAATTGTTGCAAATTACTATTCTTTCCTCAGTATCCAATAATTTGCTAGAACCAATAACAATGGTGTCAGAATGTAACCTTGATCAGTTCTGTTCTGTAGTGAACCCATTAATTGTTCGCACAATACTAATCCTTTAAGAATACTCAACAAGCCCATGCTAACTCCTTGAGCTTTTTTCTTACTTCTGTTTATAGACCTGAGAGTGCTATGTTTCTCCTGGCGTTAATGCTCCTGAACAGCGAGCAAAAGAGAAAGAAAAGCAAATGTAGCCAACTCAAAGCTTGAGCTAAGTCACCTATTATCACAGCATTGATATAAAAATGACTACTCTGCTGATAAAAGAAAATGATGATGAAATCCTCTTTTAGCTCTTCTGACTTACTCTTTCTCTATGAGTGCTATGAGAACTCAAAAATCTGCGGTAAATGCACATATGTCTGAGAGTCCTTGATTGATATATCGTATGAGTATATGTCTTCTTCCAAGATGAAGCAAACTTTATTTTTGGAGAATAGTTGATTTCTCAGATCCAGGAATATACCTGGACCTGCTCAAAAGTAGGTAGGAGGAAGAATTAGCAACTACATCTGTGCTTTCCAAGTAAATGCACTAACTAACCACAAAGTCAGAAACAGCATCTCCCTCTATCCTTCTGAACTGTGAAGGAGATCTGAGATACCTTAAATGATCTCACATTTGCTGTGAGCTATATACACACACACAGACAGCTACTGTGAAGCTGCCGATACGCAGTAGCATGTTACTCTGCAGTAACTCATTTGCGTTTTGAAGCCATGAGCCAACAGACTTAAATCAAGCTGTACTGCCTGTAAATTGAGAATCCTATCTACTGAATTTAACACCCCCAGCTGGTGATGTGTAGCTCATGTCTCAGGCAAGAGGTGGAGGGTTGAGTTAAATTAGATACGATTTGTTGCCCTCTTCCCAGTTGCCCCAGCCTCATTTCACAGCAAAAGTATGGTGCTGAGGATGGAGAGAATGAGAAGCTGTTTCCTACCTCATTCCATGTCAAACACATTTTTCCATAGCACAGTCATGTTGTGGACAGAGGTCTGATAGATGGGTTGCTGGTTTGAAGAATTGGTATCTAAGAAGGGAGTACCACTAATAATGTGTTTTCTCTTGAAGAAGTATTTGACTGGTGAGGGGAAGTTCTGGGACACTTAATATAACTGTGTGCATGCTGTGTCTCTTTGCCCTTTTAGTAAAGAGAGTGTACGGTGTCCTCCTAGTCACAAAAGAAAGTGGTTGCCAATTCCTATTCTCCTCCATAAAAGAAGTTTTTATTCCATTGGAATAACTTGCACTTTCCCAACTGACAAGTAACTTCCTTGTGTGGGAGAAGGTGTTAAGTGCCAGAGAATGCAATAAGGAAAGTAGAGGTCAGTTCTCACTGAGAGACTAGAGCAGTGACAGACTGGTTAAGAATGATTCTGGTTTGTTAGCTGGGTATAAATTAACATCTCTGAATTTCATGTTAAACACTGCTCCTTTTGGAAGAATGCTGTTCATTGGTATTCTTTAGCATGGTTCTTGCGTTTGTGGTTAAATATCATACTATTATTGTGAATCTAGTGGATTTTATTTTGTAATTGAAAAAAATGATAAAACTGTAACTTCACATTTAAAAGAACAGTTTCACAGAACAAAATCCAATTGCTAAGCTAAGCAGACAGTAGAGTTAAAGGTGCATCAAGACTAGATTTATGAGCCTTGTCAAAACTTCTGACAAATCTCAGATTCAGTGTGTTATGTTTTTATTTTTTTACTAATGATACTGTGATACTCTATGAACTGTAAAAGCAGTTGGAAGTGAAGCAGCTGGGTGCAGTCAGACCAAGGCAATGTTTCCACCAGGCCTTGAAAATCTGTATTGACAGAAGTCTACTAAGCTAAAAAATCTTCTCAAAGACATCTTTGATGCCATTGTGTACACACAGTAGTACAGGGATTTTGCAGTAAAATGTGTGGGGAGTTTGATGAACAACAGGCTATAATAGCAAGGGTGTAGCCAGCAGTTTGAAGGAAGTGCTTTTTCCCCTCTCTTTGCTACCTGTCAAATGTCTGGAGTATTGTGACCAGTTTTGGTCTCCCCGGTAAGACTTGCATCCTGGAAGGGCTACCAAGCAGATTAGTGGGCTGGAGCACAGCATGTATAAATGAGGAAAAGTTAGGGGAGACTGGTTTATCTACCTTGAGTGACAGCTCAGGGGAGACCTCTTTGCTGTCTCCAATACCTAGCAAGTGGATATGGAGAAGATGGAGTCAGAGATGGATCTCAAAGATGCGCATCATTAAGACAAGAGACAATGATCAAAACTTGCAAATTAGAAAACTCCAGTGGAATATAAGGGAACATTTTTTCACCATGAAGTTAGTCAGTCACTCACAGTTTGCTCAGAGAGGCACCTCAGTCCTTGGAGACATTAAACATTTAATTGTACAAGGCTGTAAGCAACCTAATGTAACAACAAAATTGGTCCCACTTTGAGATGGGAAATCAAGCATATGAACTAAAAAGGGCCTTTTCAACTTAAATTATTATTTGAGTTTCTTAATCTGTACAGTTCTAGTTAAGAAGAGCCCTGTGTTTGTAGAACTACATATCATGAAAGTGTGTATTGGGTTTGTGTGGCAAGGTTTTGGCAACGGGAGGCTACAAGAGTGGCTTCTGTGAGAAGCTGCTAGAAGCTTCACCTATATCTGGTAGGGCCAATGCCAGCCTGTTCCATGACAGACCCACTGCTGGCCAAGGCTGATCCCATCAGCGATGACGGTAGCAACTCTGGGATAATATATTTAAGAAGGAGGGAAAAAACCTGCACAACTCCAGCAATTCGGCTGGAGAGAGAGGAGTGAGAATATGTGAGAGCAACAACTCTGCAGGCACCCAGGTCAGTGAAGAAGGAGGAGGTGCTCCAGGCACCGGCACAGAGATTCCCCTGCAGCCCATGGTGAAGATCATGGTGAGGCAGCCTGTGCCCCTGAAGTCCATGGAGGCTAACGGAGGAGGAGATATCCACCTGCAACCCATGGAGGACCCCACCCTGGAGCAGGTGGATGCCCGAAGGAGGCTATGACCCTGTGTAAAGCCCACGCTGGATCAGTCTCCTGGCAGGACCTGTGGACCCATGGAGAGAGGAACCCACAGTGGAGCAGGTTTTCTGGCAGGACTCTTGATCCTGTGGGAGATCCATGCTGGAGCAGACTTCCTGAAGGGCTGCACCCCATGGAAGGGACCCATGCTGGAGCAGTTCATGAAGAACTGCAGCCCATGGGAAGGAACCCCATCCTGGAACAGGGGAAGAGTATGAAGGAATCCTCCCCCTGAGGACGAAGGAGTAGCCAAGACAATGTGTGGTAAGCTGATGGCAACCTCCATTTCCTGTCTCTCTGTGCCACTTAGGGTGAGGAGGCAGGGAAAATGGGAGTGTAGTTGAGCCTGGGAAGAAGGGAAGCCTAGAGGGAATGGTGATTTTAAGATTTGATTTTATTTCTCATTATCCTACTTTGATTTGATTGGTAATAAGTTAAACTTATTTCCCCAAGTCAAGTCTGTTTTGCCTGTGATACTAATTGCTGAGTGATCTCTCCCTGTCCTTATCTTGATCCACAAGCCTTTCATTGTATTTTCTGTTCCCTGTCCCCCTGAGGAGGGGAATGATAGAACAGCTTTGATGGGCACCTGGCCCATCACCACAAAGTGGTAACACAAGTTTTTGAAACCTTTTTCAGGAAAAAGTGTAGCAAAGCAGGTGAAGCATAAAACCTTCCCTAAAAGAAGAGTGAACTTAGAGAAGACAGTAGACTGTATACAAAACCAAAAAATATGGTCTATACTGCCTATGAATGAATTGTTAAGAATTTCAGGCATGGTTTAAGTTACCTACCAACTGATATTTATAGCAGAATGTGAAGGAATAAATAACACAACATTTTTAAAGGAAGTATTCAAATGAATGACTGGTCAACAAACCCATATTTTTTAAGTACTGAAATACTGGATTACCTCAAATACACATACAACTACTGCCATGTTTAAAAGACTGACAGTCTTGTCAGAGACAGTAGGAAACAAGAAAGTGTCGTCCAATACAATACTTTTTGAGATCATTGATCATTCAGAAGCATTGATAACAAAATATTTGCCAGCACTGCTGTAAAAAATACTCAGTGAATCAAAATGAACTTAATCAATGTGCATGTGTTAAATTCTGATGTTTAGCCATTCTATGTGAAGAAATGAAACTAATCATCATCAGCTGCTGCTGCATACCAAACTCAGATGAGTCTCTATGGAAAAGCACTCTGTAGTCTGTTTGACCTTCATGAAGAAGTTCAAGTGCTCTTGATAGGTAAGTCATCCCTTGTTGAACACCTCTGACAAACTTTTTCTTGCACATCTGGTTTCCTTAGGTAAGATTTTTAACAAGCCACTTCTTTCCACTTGCTATTCAGGAAGAGCAAGGCAACCATACGATGTTATCTGCAAGGTAGAGGGATTTCAGGAGAAAACTGTTTATTTCCAGAAAAAATTGCAGTTCCAGAAGCACAGGGTTTCCAGAGTTTCTGTTGTTAGTCATAGTCTTAGGGGTCAGAGTCCCCACCTTGAGAGATAGTATCGGGAAGGATGTTGTCATCTATTTAAATGCACTGAAAACAACATTTTGTAATTTATTTTTTTTTTAATGGATGGAAAACTTATACAGTTGGATGTGCAATCTGTTCTTTGCCAAAGCTGAGTCTTTATATCATCTGACAGTCTAAGTAAATCTCCTCAATAACTGTAGTCTTCCAATGTCATATCTTAGCAGTGAGGTCTGGATGAGTGTGAGAGTTTATTGAAATATGTACTAAATTACTACTACTTTCATTACTTCTTATCTCAACATGCCCTGAGCAAAATTGACTCTTTAGCAATGAAATCAAAGCACGGGAATTGGTTTGTAAGTGTCAATGTTTTACCATTATGCCTTACAGCCATCAAGAGAGGCAGGCACAAGCCTCTCAAAAATAAGCTAGGCACGATTGCACATTTTGCTAATTTTTAATAGGAATAGCTCAATCACCATCTGAAACTGTTCCCTTTTGACATGATTTATTTCTTTTAAATGACCTTTAATGGTTTTTGCTTTGGGGGAAGCTCGCTAATATCAGATGACCAGTGAGACATGGAGTGCTAACAGGTTTCAAAAGTGAAGGTCAGTTACAGAAACTGAGCCACTGTAGAAGACCACAAAGATTTCACTATCTATCCTGCCCAGGAACAGGGATGAGCTGTCTCAGTTCCCCAATTCCAATGCAGAATCCTAAGAGTTGATACCATTTCCCTTTTCTCAGATGTGGTTTCATACCAAGCAACCCTGAAGCTGTGGCAGAGCTGATACTTTCAGCACTGTGAAGTCCAGAAAACTAAGATTCTATTCAGGACTTTGGAATCAGAGTTTTTCAAGGAACAAGTCTTCAATCCATGGAAATTTTGTGAACGTCTGCTTATTTCAGAAAACATCTGCCAAGTAGACTGAGCACTTTCTGAACAAAAGTTTTGTTTGTGTTAGTCCAACCAGCTGCTCCTGAATTCAGCTCTGCACATTTCCACACTGCAGACAATGTAGTATTGGAGAGGTTGCACAGAGAAGCTCTAAATTCTCTTGGAAATTTACAAGGCCTGACCAGACAAAGTCCTAAGTAGCATAACCTTAATTTAGCGTTGACCCTGCTTTGAGATGGAGCTAGGACTAGAGACTAGGTTCTCAGACTACAGAGCTGGTGACTTCCGAATCGTTGATTCTGTAAACCCCCTTGGGGGTCATCTGGATCTACAGTAATAGATCTAGCAGTGCCAAATTCACCACTAAACCATGTCCCTCGGCACCATGTCTACGCATCTTTTAAACACCTCCAGGGATGGTGCCTCGGCCAATTCCCTGGGCAGCCTGTTCCAATGCTTGGCAACCCTTTTGGTGCAGAAAATACAGACCATATATGAAAAAGCCAGTCCATAACATTTGCTTGCATTTTCTTCATAAATGTACAGAAATTGCTTCACAGTCAAATTTAAAAGCAATACTAATATCAATAATGAGGAAAAGAAAGATTTGGTTGATCATCTTTATAATCACTTTTCAGCTAAGAGGAACCAAATACTCCTTCAGGCTTTCTGTGCACTAAGAATTTTGCGCTGTCAAAATTTTGCCTAGATATTTTGTTCCGCATTAGCTTTTGGATTATTTTTCATTTGCTAGATTCCCACTTCCCTGGATTAAGATAAAATTGCATAGCAGGCATAAGAGATTTTCCTCACAGCTTGACTTGAAGTACTGAGGATAAAAAAAAAAGGAGAAAAAATGAAAAACTTACTCTTAAACAGCAGAGTGCATTTCATATTTAATGTTTTAGCATAAGTGCTGATGTGTTTAAATAGAATAACAAGGTATTGTTATTAAGGAAAACATTTTTTTTGCCTATTGTATGATTAGGTGTACTTCATCAGGACCACTGCTGCTGGAATTGCTTGTAAATTCATAAAAGGCTTTCCTCTGGAGATGTAAAACTACTTATGGAACTCAGATGTCAAGGCTCAGGTGTGTATAATTGTATTATGTGGAACATAAAGTTGTGAAACAGAATTACTGTGAGTTCAATAAAATAATGAACAAAACAGTGGGTACCCTTTTCTTGGTCATGCTTTAGAACTGGAATTTGCTTTCATTCCTGAAATTCATATTACTCTCCTGAAATGCATTATTTCACCCAAACATGAGTTTGGAATGATTTATGCTACCTCCGTGCTTATGCTACTCTATGTTTCCAGTTGTAATTATTGATCTCTTTGGATGGAAATTTTAATATTGTATTAGAAACAAAGATTTCAAAAGGAGAACTTATCTATTCCAAACATTCCCTTCAAACTCTCAACTGGATGTGGGTGTAACCTTCCACCAAACTGGAACCCTGCTGAAGTCAACGGAGCTGAGATAATTGCTATTCATTTAGAAACACTAGCATTGACAATGATGATGGTATGCAAAGGATAAAATTACATCACTCTGACTGACGACACAGAGCCTGTGGCTGTATGCTGGCTGTATAGTAATTTCCTTGATTTCTCTTGTCTGTCATCCATTTAATTCAGCAATTTCAGTCCTTTCATAACATAAGCTCATTCAAATATATGCTTTTCAGGTTAATTACTTGGGAGCTAAGCCCCATTTTAAAGAGACTCAAGGCAAGATTTTTAAATATACTGAAGTGGCTAAAATATACATAGGTGGGATTCCAGAAGCAGATTTAAGGACTTAAGCATTTTTTAATCAATATGGACATTGATTGTCATAATAATTTGAAAATCTACCATTCAGACACATGTGAAAGTCCTGCTATAGCAATGGTTAGGACTTTCACATGTGTCTGAATAAATATGTATGTGTACATACCTACATACACCTAAACACATATAGAGATATAAACATATATTGTGTACACATGAACGCATATGATGCGTACATACATAAGGCTTAATTCTTGAAAGAGTGATTGATAATGACACAAATAAGAAAAACTCCTTAAGTCAGCACAACCTTCAACAGCTAGTAGGAACTTGGTTTTAAAACTTCGTATTCAGATTTCTGGAACAATTATCACCTCACCTGAGTATTCTAACGAGTTAATCAGCTGAATTGAAATCCTCATCAATGCACTATGTAATTTCATTGAGAGTATCTGCTAACTCAGATCAACTCAATTAATCTCTAGCGGAATGAAACAAAGAAGCAGATGGTAATGTGTTTTAGTCAACACTAACTTTTTATTCTGTATACATTTCTAAATACACTATTCCTAGGCATTAGTCCTAAGGCATTGAGAAATTACCTTACTTTTAATCTAAGACTTTAAACAGACAGCAGTAAGACACGCTCATATTCCATTTTGTCACTAATGATTACAGTTTTCTCAAATAAAACATTTCCCTTAGGCTCAGTTCTGCTCGATACTTAGCCTGACAATCCCATTGGCTTCCACAGGAGCAGCAAGTATCTGCGGTGCAAGATGTCCCACCACCACCGTGTAACAAAGGGCATATCATATCCAGTGAACTGCACTAATATTTAGTTAAATGCATTAACCACTGCTGTGTGCGCTAACAAATTCTGATCGCTAAGGATGCATTTGGTATCACTTTTTCCATACTGCTTCAAAGCTGAGGATTTGGCATCCTAAACTGCATTGTCTTGATCCTCATCCAGAAATAATAAAGGTAGCGCTCTCAAGCCACATGCTCCTGAGAGCAGCAAGTCAGGCTCACTCTTTTCTTCTGGTCTAGGAGTCAAGGCATTTGGAAAGGTGGCTGAAGTACGAGTCCTGAGCTTGTTCATAATATTATTTATACATTTTGCACACAATTACATTGACATTAAAACACACAGAAATGGCTCAGGAAAAAGGGTTGAAACCTGTTATTTCCTCCTCCTAACCACGTGCCAGAACTATCAGTCCAGGGCCCCACTCAATTTCCAGCTCTTGTCATCTTGGTTGCTTGGTCCAACACTGCAGCAGTCATGTCAGGAGAACTGGGCTGTGACCTGTGTCATGGTTAATCTATAGCCTTGAAATCAGGCCAGCCTTTGAGATGATGGAAGGGAGTTTTAAATATATTCACATTGGAAAATACATTAAATGCAGGCTTCCAACTTCATGGTTTATGTTCCACCTATAAATGCAATTATAAAAACAAGCAAACAAAAAAAAAAAACCCAGCAACTGGGCAGAAACCTTTTGTTTCTAATATATTTTGGTTGAAATTGCTGTAACTATTTTTTGAGACAAATTTCCCTGTACGTTGAGTGTGATTTCAAAATAGCTAGCTAGCAGATTGGACCCATCAGGTGAAATAAACATACTAAATATCAGTTTCTGGATCCTGTCTTTTGTAAAGTCTTGAGTACCTGATGCCCAGGCTTGGGCAAGCTGAGAAGCAAAATCCATGTGTATATAGAAACCATGTAATTTGACCAGCAGAAGCTCAGCAATTTAAACCGTCTTGAAAGTGAGGTGAGAGCTAAGGGAGGGCTATTTCATGTCAAAATTTTTTAGTTCATCTATGTATGAGGACCTTTACAGGCATTATGTTTTTACCAGCATCCTCAGTATGTTTTAGCCAGACTCTTCATCACTTGCAGAGGTCCACAGAAGACTGTAGTATTTTGAGTTCCTAAAAGGGCGAAAGAACAGTCAAGCTTTAGGCATGAAGTGAAGGCATGACTTACACTGATAATATATCACCAGCATCGGAAGAAAACAGAGCTCTTCTGTCAGTCAGGGTCTGAATTAAGGGTTTTGGCCATATGACTATGGCAGAGAGGAAGAGGTGTATTTTTTAACCCGAGAGTAATCCTAGCCTGAAAAACAATACTGGGATGTTATTCCATCCTCAAACAAGATTTAACTGTCCTGCCTCACCATTTTAGTTTTTCTCACATTGTCTTCTACTTTGTTTCCATGGTTCCTGTGTTGATTTACCTGCCAATTTCTCTGTTTTCAATTTATGTATCTCTTGTCCTATATCCGTATTTCATCTCTTTGGCCCCCTCTTTACCATCTCACCTTTTTCTCTGGCCTGTTCCCTCATAACGCATCCTTTTTCCTGACAGTATTTTATGCTCTCTTATCTTTGCTTGCTTTCTATTCCCTTTTGCTGCTTGCTTTTTCCTTGTATTTCCCTCTATTCACTCTTCCTGCCAGTTGGCTTATGAAGAAATTTATTATGGAAAGAAGTTACATGCATGATATTTCTCTGAAAACAGAACTAAATTTACAGTAACAGAAGCCAACACATCGACCTGCAATATCAAATTCTGGATGAATTTAATTTAATTCAAACTAAATTAATGCATTTATAGTGTGCCATATGTGTGCCAGATACTTTACAAACATGAAAGACAGAGTATACGCACTGAACATATTACAACTGAACATTCTCAATTTTATAGAACCTATTTAAGTTTATTCTAGACAACACTTTTCAAGGAGTATAGATAAAGCTGGTGACCAGATCAGGGTTGGAATGCTCATTAAGAAGGGAGTTTTAATCAAGGACTTGAGGAGGAAAAGAAATTGGTTGATGTAGGTCAGGATTTGGAAGGATAAACTCCGTATCATAACACTGGCGTATTTATATAGTCCAAGGCCAGCCTGGATCCTGCTCTTTTATGTTTCTATGCTTGTGTTTTATAGATATATATAAAATGCATATGTGTATATATATAAAATATACATACACATACAATAATAATTTTATATATATTACATATATGTATGTATAGATGTATAAGTGTCTGTCAATTACTTCTGATTGTTATCTGTTTCACCTGTACGTCACTAGAAATACTGAAGTTTTGTACTATGTAGATATGTTCTTTTCTTAAACTTTTGTCCAAAGAACTATCCACAGACTCTGATGATCTTCCTATGAGATTTGCAGTTTCTGGGTTGGATCCCCTTTCCTGGTGACTCACATCTCATCCTTATGACTTGTAGAACTTAGTTTATCTTTCATATACTCACATAATACCATGAAATATCATTACACCTAGCTTTGCTTTTAAAACGACGACTCTTTTAAAAATTGTTTCTGGCTCTTTTTTTTTTTTTTTTATTCTGGCTTCATACTAGAAACAGACTTGTTGAGTTTTACTCAACAAGTGAACGCAGGTTTGAAAAGAAGCTAGTTGTAATAGTTAATAGCCTGAATATTGGAACAATCTTTTAAAATAGAAAAGATGGGTACGCTAATCTTTTACTTGTCTTACATGAACTTGTATCTTCCAAATCACTGGTTAGTTCCTCTAGACAGCATATAAATTCTCTTTCTCTACTTTTAAAATTAACAGAAATCTACATTTTCTGAAAATAAAATGAGTTCTAATTAAAAAGTTGCAATAAAATGAAAACTCCTACTGTTTCTATAGATAATTTTTATTTTGGCAGGTAAAACTGTAATTCCTTCATCCCTAACTGTAATTCATCCCACCATTCATCTAGGGAGCAGGGCAGAGAGGAACCTAATGAAGGTCAACCAGGGCAAGTGTAGTGTCCTGCGCCTGGGGATGAATAACCCCATGCAGCAGTACAGGTTAGGGGTTGACCCGCTGGAAGGCAGCTCTGCAGAGAGGGACCTGGGAGTCCCAGTGGACAACAAGTTGACCATGAGCCAGCAATGTGCCCTTGTGGCCAAAAAGGTCAATGGTCTCCTGGAGTGCATTAAAAACAGTGTGGCCAGCAGGTCGAGGGAGGTCATCCTCCTGCTTTACTCTGCCCTGCTGAGGCCACATCTGGAGTACTGTGTCCAGTTCTGGACTCCCCAGTTCAAGAAAGACAAGGAACTACTAGAGAGAGTCCAATGGAGTGTTCCAAAGATGATCAAGGGAATGGAGTGTCTCTCTTACGAGGAAAGGCCAAGACAGCTGGGTCTGTTTAGCCTGGAGAAGAAAAGACTGGGAGGGGATCTCATCAGTGCTTATAGATAACCTAAATGGCATGTGTCAAGAGGATGGGGCCAGACTCTTTTCAGTGGTGCCCAGTATCAGAACAAGAAGCAATGGGCACAAATTGAAACACAGGAGATTCTTTCTGAACTTAAGGGAAAACCGTCTTTGCTTTGAGGATGACAGAGCACTGGAACAGGCTGCCCAGAGAGGCTGTAGAGTCTCCCTCTCTGGAGATATCCAAAACCCACTTGGACACCATCCTGTGCAACCTGCTCTAGGTAAAACTGCTCTGGCAGTGGCGTTGGACTAGATAATTTCCAGAAGTCCCTTCTAAAATCTACCATTTTGTGATTCTGCATTTTGCCTCATAAGCCCTCCTGTCTGCTCACATATTTTGTCATGACTATTGACATTATAGTTCTCATTAGAGCTTCTTGTGAAATGGAACTTTCATCCAGTAGGATTTTTTGATATTTGAATAAAATTTTCTCTTTCAAATAAAAAAGCCACAAAATACCAAAAGACATCACATAAAACCCCCCTGAAAATGGTGAAATAAAAAGAAAAAAGAGCATTTCTAAGTAAACAAATTAATTCAATGCATCATGTGTTTATTTCGCACCAATGTTGACTTTATTTTGAAAACAGACTTAAAACAAAAAATTTTTTTTTCATTATTCTACCTCTTAAGTATGAAATGTATTTCTTAACCAATCATTCACGGTATCATGAGAGCTACCAAAGATGAAAAAAAGACATTATTAAAAAACATTTCAGACAGAAGTAGCTTCATACTCTGATCATATTTAAGTGTTACCTTTATCTTGATGATCATTTCAAAACTTCTCCAGTTTATCCTAGTTTTCTTTCAAATATCTCCAGAATTATCCTTAATCACTTCTTAGAATACCAGATCTCTTGCTCAAGCCTTTTTTGGCTTACATCTTCACAAAAAGTGTTCCCCAGTGATTTCTGTTCCTTTGCCCAGGCCAGTTTACTTAAATATTCTGGTAAAACCATCCTCCCTGTTCTTTAATCCATTCATGTCACCCATTCTTTTTGCCATGTCATTGTTTTGCTCTGCTCTTGAAGTTGGCAGTCAATTTACGGAGACTCAAATGACGCAAAGGTGTTGTTTAGTCTGGAGAAAAGGAGGCTGAGGGGAGACCTTATCACACTCTATAACTACCTGAAAGGAGGTTGTAGCAAGTGGGGGGCAGTCTCTTCTCTCAAGAAACAAGTAACAGAATGAGAGGAAATGGTCTCACAATTGCACCAGGGGAAGTTTAGTTTGGATATTAGGAAAAATTTCTTTATGGTAAGGGTTATCAAGCATTTGAACAGGCTTCCCAGGGAAGCGGCGGAATCACCATCCCTGGAGGTATTTAAAAGATGGGTAAATGTGGCGCTGAGGCACATGGTTTAGTGATGGACTTGAGGGTGCTAGGTTAGTGGCTGGACTCAATGATCTTAAAGGTCTCTTCCAACCTAGGCGATTCTATGATTCTATGAAATTCATATCAACATAGAAACTGACACTCCTTTTCCTGCCTAGTAAAGAGTATAGGAGGTTAATGGAAATACGTGTTGTGAATTACCCTTTACCAGAGACATTAAAAAATGCTGCTTAGATGAGGAACCCACTGAAGAATGTGTATAAAATGAATATTTGGATTGTTCTATTGAAATAGTACTGTGAGATTCAAGGTTAGCCTGTGAACAAAACAAGACTATTACTCAGCTTGAAAAAATTCTTGTGTCGTGACCACTGTAAACTGAGATGAGCCATCTCCTGCACATGTAGAATTTTTCCTTTGTCAGTTACGTTGCTCTTGGCAATCTGCCATTTAATATCTAATAAGGTACTTTTTCTTTAATCAGTCTAAGCGACCTGAGTAGTTGGTTAATTCAATTAGATGTATACCATACATTTATGCATTGATTTAGTTTACATAAAGAGGTTGAATCAAAAGCTTTGGAAGTGGTAGTCTGCAAAATTCCAGTATGAATCAAACCTTTTTGGAATGGATAAGTGTCAGGGTTCAGTGATCAAATATGAAAATTTTATATTTATTTCCTCAGATCATAGGAATTTCCATATTGCATCAGATTGGATCATAATGCATCTGGTTTATTATCTTGTTTTTAACATTGGTCAGGACCAGATGTTTCCTAGAGGATAAAAAAGACTCTACTTAAAAACCTGCAATAAACAAAGGTGGTATAAATTTCCCCTAAGGAAAGGAAATGTTCTAAACCCTGTTGTTTAGAAATTGGGTTAAGCACTAAGTAAGAATGCTTATATTTCTTCCAAAAGTTCTGTTTAGTATATGTGAACATGCTTAATTCTTCTATGCAAAAATTAGTTATTTTTATTATACAAATAACCTTTTATTGCTACTTGAAGAAAGCCAATTTCTTATTTTTGCTGCTGACAGTACTCATTAATACCTAGCACTACGTCTAGGACTAGCGATGTCAGTATCTGTTGGGTATCTTTGACAATGAAAGACTGGACCGAGACTGTTATTTAATCAAACATCTCTCCAGGTGAGCATAAACCACTTCTGATTTTTGCTCAGTGATTGCATGCTACCTTGTTTATTTGGACTGGTGACTAATATTTGCTTTTCCATGGGGGATTACTCTTGAATAGCTGATGAACAAACCCAGTCAAAGCACTTTGATTAAATTCTGTCTAATTCTGGAATCTTCCTGAGCAGCTTTGTATCATTTCTGTGATGAAGAACAAGTGTTATTTTGGAGGGGAGAGAGAAAGCAAGCTGACTATCCTCTTAAAGATTTTTTTTTTTCTTCATGTGTAACAACTGTGGAGTGACATACAGCTTTTTAATAGACTTTTAAAAGCTATCTGGAGACTTCGTAAAAAGCTTCCATGCCTAGTAGATAACAAAATGCTATATTAATTTTAGTGCCAGACCTTAATTAAAAAGAAAACCATAAAATGTATAAATGGGCGCCATATAGAATGATGCAAGTTTGTGGAATCATTTAAGCCTCTTTGTCACAGAGATTACAGAAATTAATAAGAGGACATAATTTGTATAATAGTGTACTGGACACCAAGTACTCAATACATTTTTACCCCTTTTGAACAAGCAGTTTTTGCTTGGAGTGCACAGTTCCATCTTTCCAGGTAAACTCTTCCATCAGGGATAGTCCCCAACAAGCAAGCCTGTTGTTAAGGCTGTGTCTGCAAATGAATTGTCTATAAACAAACTCAGCATCTGGCAGACATTCCAAGGTGAAAGCCAAACAGATGGCTAATTTAATATAATCTAAGTGACTTTGGATCAGATAAAGCAATTGAATTAACAGCACTTTAAATGAACGTATACCACACATTCTCACTATGCCATTATAATAGGCACCTTTTTATATCTTGAAAATCATTGCTAATTGAAGTTTCATATGGTGAATGCTTACATCTGTAAGATGTACAGCTAAACAGCCTGAAAAAATATGTCATTATAAATAAAAGCAATCAGTGTTATAACCTTTAACTCAAATAGTTATTTTCTACAGAACTCCTCCAGATAATTTTAGAATTGAGGAACGTAGACTTGATACCATATGAAGCCTTAAGTGCAAATGCAGGAGGCTTAATTTAACTCTGAGAAATATAGTCAGTTTGTTGAGTTTTTTGTTGTTGTTGTGGTTTGTTTTTTTTTAAGTAACTTTATTAAATAATGGAAAAAAAAAACCCCAGGCTTTGAATTATAAGGGGTTTTTAATTATTATTATTATCTGTTAGTATTCATGACACTTTTTGAATCAGAGTATTATTTGATCTATGGCCAAGGAAACAAAGAAGTTTTTCTCTTAATTACTTTGCATGCTACATCTGCATTGAGATGGTGAAACACTTCATGAATACTGAGCTGCACTGTTGATAACACAGCCAAAGTCAAAGGCTTAAAGTTCCTTTTTATTTATTTTTTCCATATACATGCAACTTAATTCTATGTGCATTTTCCAGTGCCTCTTCCAACAAAACTCGGTGTTTCATTTGTGCGAAACAGGTAAAAAGCACATGTGAGAGAGTTTGCGCTGTACAAAACAGGATGTTTGAAAAAGTGGCTCTTCAGCTTCATTTCTCTCTCACTTGCACAGGACCCTGAAATCACTGCCAAACCCACAATTACATTATGATCCTAAGTTAGACATATGATCTATTGGAGACGCATTAAATACTGGCCTGCAGTGTTGCACGATGCAAGGAAGAGGTCCTTCCTGGTACTCAAGAGCTCTGTGAGAATAACCTTAGATTCCTGGGCAAAGGGCCATTCGCTGTCTTTTGGCAGCATCTGCCCACTAACATGAAGTTAAAATAATTCATGAACACAATTATAAAACCCAAATGCTGGCAATTGCAAGAGACTGATTTAATTGCCCGGGGAATCTCTTTCAGTTTTATGTTTTTGCTTTCCTATATACCGTAACCTCATTAAAATTTTTTCTGGTGTTCTGGCATGGGTTATGACTTGCTGCTATTTACCTTCTAGCAAAAATATCTGAAAAACTCATGAACTCAAGAATTTTTTTTCAAATGCTTAACTTCCTCTTCTCTTTCATGTATGGCTTAATTTCATTCATGCGTGGCAAGAAGGCAGAGGATTCTAAAGCAGGTGGAATTTTGTGAATTTTAATAATCAATAAAAGAAGTCAAGAAACAAAGATTGCAGACTTGCTACAGTTGGTTCTTCTGTGCTACACATAGAATCATAAAAAATTAGAATCATGGAATCATAGAATGTTAGGAGTTGGAAGGGACCTCTGGAGATCATCTGGTCCAAACCCCCTGCCAGAGTAGGTTCACCTACAGCAGGTTGCACAGGATGGCATCCAGGCGGGTTTGGAATGTCTCCAGTGTCAGAGAGTCCACCACCTCCCTGGGCAGCCTGTTCCAGTGCTCTGCTACTCTCAAAGTAGAGAAGTTCCTCCTCATGTTGAGATGGAACTTCCTATATTCAAGTTTGTACCCATTTCCTCTCATCCTATCACTGGGCACCACTGCAAAAAGACTGGCCCCCTCCTCCTGGCACCCTCTCTCTAAGTATTTGGAAGCATTGATGAGTCTTCTTTTCTCCAGACTAAACAGACACAGCTCCCTCAGCCTTTCCTCATAGGAAAGATGTTCCAGCCCCCTAATCATCTTTGTAGCCCTTCGCTGCACCCTCTCCAGCAGTTCCCTGTCCTTCTTGAACTGGGGAGCCCAGAACTGGACACAGGACTCAAGTTGTGGTCTCACAAGGGCAGAGTAGAGGGGGAGGATGACCTCCCTCCACCTGCTGGCCACACTCCTCTTGATGTACTCCAGGATGCCATTGGCCTTCTTGGCCACAAGGGCATATTGCTGGCTCATGGTCATCCTGTTGTCCACCAGGACTCCCAGGTCCCTCTCTGCAGAGCTGCTCTCCAGCAGGTCAGTCCCCAACCTGTGCTGGTGCATGGGGTTATTCCTCGCCAGGTGCAGGACCCTACACTCCCTAACATATAGCTGTTTTCTTATATTCTTGAAGACTCTTTGGATTTTACCAAATATTGTATTATGGCGCTTCTTTTGCAGAAGATGTATTTTCTTCCAAACTAAACAATAATCACATTACAATGTAAATGTCTATGTAATGGACAGATAAATAAAAATACTTATATTTGATTAAGATATAGACAAATACATGAGGCCTGGGTCTCCCATTAACCCATAAAAAATAACATTTTTTCCTCTTCAACAAAAAGATGTGAACTCTTGTCAAAATCTGAAATTTCAAGGCTGCTTATGAAGAATTTCAGCCCTTAGGTATAAATCTAGATAGAAGAACCACCACAGATTAATTACTTATAAAAAAGATAAAATTTAAGAAAGTCATTTTCCTCACTCCAGACATCCCCAAATTAGGAAATTCACATATGACAAAATATATTCAAATATGAAGAAAACTTCAAACCTTGTGTTAGTGGAAAGTAAGACACTGTCTTGACACTGCCCTTTAAATTACATTATTGTGACTGCATAACTATGAGGAAAATAGATCTTTTATACCTACAACAAATTGCAGTAGGGAAAAGTTAAGATTTTGCTTTTCTTTTTTCTTTCACCAAAGGCAATTGTTGCAGTCTAAATGTTGCTATTGGCAAAAGAGAACACTCTTTTACACAAAGCTAAAAATTTACTGTAGATTAACAGTCTCCTCAAACCACAATAAATAGCTTTTATTAGTCCAGCAGTAACGATATGAACACTCCTAGTCAAATTCAAATTATTACTGAAAAGCCTCACTATTAATACATACAGATATAATACATATATTTTTATATATATGTGTCACTTCCTAGTGTAACCCTTTTCCCTGGTGTTACACTCTTCCTCCTCGCCCTAGGTAACAGGGCAACAGTTTGAGTGATCCTTAGGAAGAAAAAGGGGGTTGCAGTGAGCTGGTAGTTGATTGTGGTGGTTTCTTCCTCCTCAGTCTTGGGTCCACCTGGCATTATTTTTACACATTTTCCAAAAGTTGCTTACTTGCTTTCCCCCTCCTATTTCCAAGTTCTGTGTCCTCTTTCTTACCCTTAAAACTGAGTTTGCCTCACTCACACGATGAGTTCTTTCCTTTGTGAAAAACGATTAATCACAGTGATCTGTGATCATGTTCTTGGATTTTGGATGCCATCTGATATCTCTACTCTTCTATAATATATTTTAATCCTAGAGCCATAGGCAGTTCAGTCAATGCATAATAGCTGCCTGTTTTTATTATCTATTAATTAACAGTAAGTGTTATGCCACACAGTGACACAGAGATAAATTAAAGCTAAAACAAATTTAGGCAATAGTCACCTGACCACCAGAGAAGTGCTACTGCAGCTAAAAGAAGTTAAATTCACCTCAGGCCAGTACAAGTCCAGACAAGTCCTGAAACCCAGTACTCTCAGGTCAGTACAAAGCCTGTCACCTTTTACTAATAACATTGTAATTTTAAAGCCATATTTGTTGAGCCATGCAGTCTTCAGTCTTCTCTATACACGTACGTCATTGGAGTTAATAGGATGGTTTAATGAAAATTAGTTGTAAAAGAAATATGGGGATTGGCGGAGCTATGTCTGAAGTCAAAATTGCTTTATTAAGGAGTTTAAAGTTTATTAATAGTTGATAGTTCATTAAAGCTTGCTAATTATATATAATTATTAATATTATAGCTTGATTACTGACTAATCATCTTAAATGTGGCTTATGCATATCACACAAGTTAGGAATACGCAAATTTGTAGAATACAGGACTCTACTACAGACCACAGGACTTGGAAACACAGGAAGAAGTAAGATGCTAAAAATCATCAAATGATTTGTAATTAGTTATACTAATACGTTACCAATGCATATACTAATATTTCTGTATATGAGCAGTATGGAAAGAAGGAATTTGTTTGATCCAATAAGAACTTTCTTGAAGTTAGATCTTCAGTATAAACCAGACATTTCTTATTCCCCTGTAGTCAATGAAAAGAAAAATATAATTTTCAGGAGACAAATTAGCTCAACCCTAAGGTGAGTGCTAAAGGCAGATAAGTTGACCAACCACCTCATAGCTTCTGCTTCTGTGCGACAGCAACCAGTACAAAACTGATCCACCATCTCTTGGAGAGTCAATCCATCAACTGACACAATCATAGCCAAGGTCTCAAAATGGCAAGAACACAGTCATACAGGAACTGTACTGTGTGAAATGCTACGGAGACCAGCTTCAGGGCAGGTAAGACTGCGCTGGGGAAGGGACCTAGAGCGAAAAAGGCGTATGAAAAGCCATTTTTGGCAGCTTTCTGAAGCCGGGAAAAGCCCTGGGCCTGTGCTGAGGGCTGTCAACTGGTGGGTGGGCTGGTGAGTCAGCTGGTGAGTCAGCTTGGACGGAGCCAGTGCATCCCGCGGCAATAAAAAGCCTCCGGGAGGGCAGGGACTGGTCCCTGCACCAGTGAGCGAGGAGAGGCAC
>VZSF01005228.1:93567-111906 GCA_013398295.1 Chionis minor | reverse complement strand
TTAATGAAATATTAATAATAACAATAAGATATAACAATACTAATAAGAAAATAATGAAATATGTAGAATATACAAAACCAATATCGACCTCCGAGGATGACGGTCACATCACTGGCAGGTACCAGTCTGGGAGTGTCCCAGACTGGACTCAGTGGTGGACAGGAACTGGATTCAGGAACTAGATTCAGGAATGCACATATCTGGATCAAAGGCAGGCAAATAGACCGAGGCATCCTCAAATGTTGACCACTGAAGAAAAGAGGCTGCCCTCTTTGATCCCTCAGCTTTTATACTGAGCATAAGACACATGGGATGGAATACCCTGCTGGTCAGTTTAGCATCACCTGTCCTGTCCAATCCTCCCTGCAGGTGTGACCCCTCTATGCTCTACTGCTTCTGACCCTCCGATGTGGCACGTAACAAAGTTGGGTGACCTTGGTTGTTACAGCAATAAGAGCCCTCTCTGCACACCATGCCTTGGTATTAACTATAAACAGAACTTACCACTCTAGAAGCAGGCACGGTCGGAAAAAAATGTTGGTAGTTTCAGAGAGAGTAGTTGTTAGAAGAGACTAAACCGAAAAGTAAAATTACCTAAAAGAAAATTGGTTCTGCTCTATCTCAAATCAGGACAGTCCATTGGAACTGGCTGGAACTGTGTCCAACACGGAGAGCAGCTCCAGGTGCTATTTTAGCCCAGGTGCACATTAAGGGTCAATTATACCAAATCCTATAGCTTTCACTATCTTTAAAGCATAAAGCACCTGTCTGTGAAGATATTGCTTTTCCTTGGGGATAATATACCTTTGTAACAAGGTCCTCACCCCATGAGGTCCTTATGGATATGCAGCAGTGATAGTGATGCTGTTATTGTTACCTAGGTCTGGTTTCATTGTCTTAGAGTCTACCCTTTATTCAAATATCTCCATTCCTACTTAGACAAACAAGGAAGCAAGCCTGTTACCAATACCACGTATTTTTCCTGAGGCAGCTTTTGCTTTAGTCATACATCATTTTTTTACAAGACATACTGCTTATTGAGGGCACTTCAGATTTTTTTAATTCTTTGATTTTATGACTTATCTATATGGTGTATGATGAGGATCATCGCTAAGCATAAGCATATTTTGATGACTGTACTGAGCCAGTGTAAAGATCAGTCTAGCTATAGCCCTCTCTGTCCGACATGAGCAGGAACAAACAGTTAACGAAAACCATAGAAAAAACCTGACTGTTTTGTCATACCACTCCAGAAATTAGGAGGTAAGGACCTTTTAGAGTTGTAGCTTGTACTCCCACAGCATCTTTCTTAACAGCAAATTATATCAATTTGTTGCAACCTTAAAATATTGGTTATATAGTAGTAGTGACTACAGATATTGATTTGCATTATAGTACAGAATTATGAAGTCCTGTGGTTCTTCTCTTTCATCTTTAGATTAAAAAAATTGTTTGACCTGCAAGACCTGCAAAGTCTGGTCTCAGGTAATTTATAAACACATTAAGCAGTGGAGGCTTGAGTGGGAAAAGAAAAGGAAAGAAAGAAAGAAAAGAGAAAATATGGTCTGGCAATATCTGTGTCATCTTTCTGTTCTGCATGAGTGCTCTGTTTTACAGGTTCAGTTTCCTGACCTTACTGTCCTTGAGATGGAAACTCATTTGCAAGACCCAGATATACTTCTGGTGTGATGTAAATATCTATTAGCCTGTAAATCAAGCTGGTTTAAGGACCTGTCTTAACCCTGGTCAGCGATTTCTTATCTTAAAGTAAAAAAGTGGATAATTTTAATTTGGAAGTTGGAGGAAAAATAAAGACACTTAATCGTCTAGAGCATTTAATTGTTAGTCCATTACAAAAATATTTCTCTTTTAAATTGTTGGTAAGAAAGAGACTGAGAGAGAAAGAAATGAATGAGAGAAACAAATATTTCTTTCACACAACAGCTATTATTTCTTTTTAGCTAATTTTTTTTTTTTTGGTAGCTTATATATCTAACATAGCTAATGTTAAGGCTCTTGATCTTTGTTTTCTTAGCTGAGGGTGAGGCTTATATGTCAAGTGAAGATGAAATATTTCAATTTTACCACGAGGTATGCCAGGCAAGGTCAACTCAAAAAAAAGGAATAAAATTATTATTTTTTTATTATCTAAAGTTACAATAGAAACACATTCTTTTTATTTGGTGTTCAGTGTAATTCAAAGCCTAAGAAATAATGATTATATAATTAATATAAACATCTCTTAAACTGCCCAAAGTGGTTCCTGTACTTCTCAAGTACAAAACCTCTGGGTAACTAAGCCTGGTCCCTAGCGTGGTCTCACAGTGTCTCTAGAAGCTGTGATTAAAGAACTGTAAGTTTTCATATTTGGAGAAGTTGTTTCACTGTAAAACAGAAAGTGAATTTACAGCTAAATTCTTATACTGCTAAAGATAGTCTGGTTTAATTTATGTAGCTTTCACCTTGGGCCAAGAAAAGCTTAAGATTGCTGATACTGGTCACTGGCAACATAGTGTGTATCGTGCTGTAAAAATCATCCTCCTAAGCAAGCACTTAGCATGCAACTCCTAGTTTATTTCCTGGGTGAAACTACTGAATGGTTTTAAACATCATAAATCACACTTCATGATACTAGTTGATATCTGGGATCTACATCACTATTCATAGCACAGCATATATCTGTGGAAATTCTCTCATCTTCATAGCTAATATAATAGTATTATATTGACAGTAGGTTCTTCACATAAAAATTATTTCTTTCTGGGGCTATCTGGTAGATAATGTAAATTCTAGGAGATTGAAACATGGATGTTAAACAATCAAATATGGATGAACAAAAATATTTAGTTGTGGTTTTTTTTTTTCCTATAACTTGTATCAGAGTGGAATCTTAACTTCTGCTTCACATTTTAACAAAGCCAAAATATACTGTCACAAATTACAGTTTTTTGTCACTGCAATCTTCCTGACTTGTAGGTCCATGAAAGGGTGAGCTGCTTTCTCTGATTGTCTGGAGGTAACGTGGTGGATTGACTCCAGCTGGAAATTAAGTCCCCACCCAGTCCCGCACTCAGTCCCCACCAGCAGGATGGGGGATAGAATTGGAAGGGCAAAGGAAGGAAATAACCTCCTTGTGGGTCAACATAAAGACAGTGTAATAAGTGAAGGCAAAAAATAAAAAGGAAAAAGAAACAAGTCATGCAAAAGCAACCATTCACTACCAGCAGATGAATGCTGAACTAGTCCCTGAGCAATGGCTACTTTGAGAAGATTTTCCCCTCAGTGCTATTGCTAGACTTGACATATGGTATGGAATACGTCTTTATTCAGTTTGGGTCACCCCCCCAACCTCATGCCCGACCCAAGCCTACTCACTTAGGGGGCAGAGTAAGAAACAGAGAAGGCTTTGATGCTGTGTAAGCACTCCTCAATAGCTAAAATATTGTTTAGTGTGTTATCAATACTGTTTTGCTCGCAGATCCAAAGCACAGCACCATAAGGACTGCTGTGAGGAAAGTTAACTCCACCCCAGACAGTTTCAGTACAAGTAAATTCCATCACCTGCTTCTGATGTGAGGCCTGACTGGGAGGGCTTCTTTCACCACTCCTCCCATCAGTCTCTTTTTCAGTTACAGTTTCTGTTCAGTTTTGTGTAAAAAGCAGCTAATATGGGCTTTGTTGCTGCTTGTGTAAGGGTTTTGGCATTGCTTGTATGGAATTTCAGATGTACCTAAGGACCATAAATTCAGCTCTTGAACCATTCTTGAAACAATCATATTTTAACCTTACTAAAGCACGAAGAAATAATAAATTAATAAGGATAAAATGTATCCTTTATATTCTAGAAAATTGGCATTGAAGCAGTAGATTTAAAATAAGGAGTTTGTATACATTCTGTCTGTGTTATACTGCCTGATATTACTATAATCTGGTATAATTAGTAACAAATCTAATGACTTTCAGCTGTCAAGAAAATGGGTAATTTACCATGCATCTCTTGGTACTAAATACAAAGTGGATCAATTTTGGCTATGCTTCTCTGTGGTAAAATCATTTTTACAACAGGTATAATCTTTGCCTGTTGTTTCATTTCTTAGGCTTTGTTTTACAAATAAGAGGAGCAGATTTTATATTCTGTGCAGTTTTTTGGCCACATATCAGATGGCAAAAAAATTTATATGCCTTTCCTTATATCAGCAAGAAATCCAGTAGCCTAAAATAAAGATTTTATTGGAAGTGGAGGAGGGCAGGGAAGTGAGGAAGACAAAGTTTGACCTGGTGTATTTTTTATTAGAGTCATAGAATCATAGAGTCGTATAGGTTGGAAAAGACCTTTAAGATCATTGAGTCCAACTGTTAGCCTAACACTGCCAAATCCACATGGATCTCCATCCCTTACCTCCACTGAGACGGCAGACTGAAGGACCTCTCTGGCACACCATCCCTCAAGCATTGGTGTGCCACCCCCCAGCTTATCTCTAGTGAGCCTGGTTTTATCCCTTTCGCTCTTCAAATCTAATGTAAAGGTCTTTCAACGAGCCCTGCTGACTTCTGTGCAAAGATCCTTTTGCCCCTTTGAGACAGGTGTAACCCATCTGTTGCCAGCAGGCCTGGTGTCGAGTAGACTGACACGTGATCAAAGAATTCAAAATTCTGCTGGAAACACCAGCTTGGAGCCAGGTATTGGTTTGCTGGTTCTTCCTGTTTGTTGCCTCATCATTTTCTTCAAGTGAAAGGGTAGAGGGTAACACTACTTGTACTCCTGATTCTTCAACCAGTCGTCCTAAGGCCCAGAAGTCTCTCTTGGTTACCCTCGGACTTATTGCAACTTCATTACTGCTTGTAAGCCATGGATAAATATTGGCTGAATGTTAAAGAAATCACTAAATCAAAATAGAAGCGTAGGAGTTTTCCCCTTCTGAATTATCCAGAGTCAGATAATTAAGTGAGAAATTGTTTCTTAATTCTGTTCCTCCAATGTGCTGTAATCCTTTCAAGACATTAAATATTACTGGATTAATGGCTGTTAGCGCAAGGCTTTGCTACAGAGGCACATTTATGTCAAGCAACAGTAATAAAGAATTTCCACTTGCAATTCAGATATAAGTAATTGGAAAGCAAATATGCACCTTTAACCAGAAAATGAGGGACAGTGTAATACATTAAAACCTGCCTTTCTGTTTCTTAGAGTAATACCTAGAGAATGCCATACTGTAGTATGTTGTAGTTAAATGCTTCATGATTGCAAGAGTAGCCAATGTTTTACAGAGAAGTATATAATTGTTTTTCTTATTTCTATGGTTTTCTCCCATCTTAGTATACACTGGCTTGCTTTTTTTATTCCATGTTTGTTTAGCACTTATGCTTTCCGATTGATTCAGTTACTCATTCTTGTTCCATTATGCTTTCAATGTTTGACTTCTAGCCTGCAGACCCAATTTTCTATTGCTGTCTTTTTTTTCCCTTTTCTCTAGGTACTAAGAATTTGTAATCAAAATTGGGAATTATGAAGTTTGCAGTGTATCTATTTCAGTTTTCCTAAATATTTGATTAATTTGATTTGACATTCAGCTCCACATTTACTTCACATACTTTCTATTTGAATGTTATTTGCAATCAGCCTTTTTTAAAAATTAAACCTAAAACTAATCTTTTCTCCCAAATAATATTTTTATCATTCAGATAAAAGTGAAAAAATTTATAATGCAAAGATACTTTTAGCATTTTCTCACCAATCAAGAGTCAATATGAAGTGAAAATAACAACAATAATTACTTTGCATTATAGCTCTATTAGGAAAATTACTTTAAAACCCAAGAAAAAAGTACTCTCTGATTTAAGCTGTGTTGCCTTTATGTGGCAAAATTTTAGTAGTGATGGGTGTTACAGCTGTGGCTTCTGTGGGATGACACCAGAAACTGCCTCCATGTTGGGCAGAGCTGGTTCCAACTGGCTTCATGACAAACCCACTGTTGGCCAAAGCTGAGTCCATCAACAACATTTGTAACATCTCTGTGATAACTTATTTAATAAAGGGTAAAAACCTGTACAACAGCAGCTGGGAGACAGGAGTGGGAATATGTGAGAGAAACAGCCCTGCAGACATAAAAGCCAGTGAAGAAGGAGGGGTAGGAGGTGCTCCAGATGGCACAGAAGACACTCCCCTGCAGCCATTATGGAGCAGTTCTTGAAGAACTGCAGCCCATGGGTTGGAACCCATGACGAAGGAGGGAAAGCTGTGAGGAGGAAACAGTGGCAAACAAAAACTGTTACAAACGGACTNGCTGGGAGACAGGAGTGGGAATATGTGAGAGAAACAGCCCTGCAGACATAAAAGCCAGTGAAGAAGGAGGGGTAGGAGGTGCTCCAGATGGCACAGAAGACACTCCCCTGCAGCCATTATGGAGCAGTTCTTGAAGAACTGCAGCCCATGGGTTGGAACCCATGACGAAGGAGGGAAAGCTGTGAGGAGGAAACAGTGGCAAACAAAAACTGTTACAAACGGACTGCAACCTCCATTCCCCATCCCCTGGTGCCTCTCAGAGGGAGAAGGTGGAAGAGTCAGCAGTGAAGCTGAGTCTGGAAAGAAGGGAGGGGTAGGAGGAAGCTGTTCTTAATTTTGTTTTATTTCTCACTATCCTACTCTGTTACAATTAATTGACAATAAATTTAATTAGTTTCCCTAAGTCACAGGATCACAGAATCACTGGGGTTAGAAGGGACCTCTGTAGATCATCTAGTCCAACCCCCCTGCCAGAGCATGTCCACCTACAACAGGTTGCACAGGATGCCGTCCAGGCACGTTTTGAACGTCTCCAGGGTCGGAGACTCCACCACCTCTCTGGGCAGCCTGTTCCAGTGCTTTGCCACCCTCAAAGGAAAGAAGTTCCTCCTCATGTTCAGATGGAACTTCTTATGTTCAAGTTTGTGCCTGTTACGTCTTGTCCTATCTCTGGGCACCACTGAAAAAAAGACTGATCCCATCCTCCTGGCACCTTTAAGTATTTCTGTGGAGTCTGTTTTGCCTGTGATGGTAATTGGTAAGTCATGTCCCTGTCTTTACCTTGACCCACAAGCTTTTAATTGCATTTTCTGCTCCTGTCCTGTTGACAGAACAGAAATGATAGAGCAGCTTGGTCTGCATGCACCTGGCAGCCAGCCAAGGTCAACTCACTACAAGTATGAAATTAGAAATAAGCAATGTCTTCTACTTTAAGGAGCCTTAGAAAATTTAGAAGAACTATCTCACTCAGGCACACACACACAATCTTAACCAAACTGCCAGGTGAAAATCCATTTAGCAGAATCCTCTTAATTGAGGTATTCTTTGTAAGAAAAGAAATTAAAATACAAAATATTGCAAGTCTTCCAATTTTTCTTCCACAGAGAAATAAAAATGTAATCTGATTATTTGAGAAGCTTGTTTTCTACAGTATCTAAGCCAGGTATCTAATTTTAGGTGACATGAACACTGCTTTTCAAGGTGCTCATTAACACATGAAGTTGGAATTGAGTGTCCCTGATTGTGCTTGTTTCAAGGCAAGAGTCAGTAGAAATTGGAAATGAAAACCTTGCAGATTATTGGAAAATTCCTTTAAAAACTCAGTGATCTACTGTATAATTTTTAGGTTTCCTAGTAAATTCTCTTCAGTTATGTGACTGATCTGTAACCTTAATTTCTAAATTTTTTTCCTAATCTGAATGTTTTGTTTTATTTTTTTTTTTTAAATGATGCAGGCAGTGTTCAACACTAAGCCGGTGTTAGGAACTAACATAATCTGATCACTGTGATAGCACATTAAGCTGGTTTCCACATAAACATAGAGAACTGTTGAATTGTGTGGTCATAATTACCTGAAATTATGTGGGGGAAAAGGTTCATACCTTGAAAAGTAATATAATTTATTTACAGAGGCCAAAAAAAAAATCCCCAAAACTCCAAATCAGTCCTTAAGTCTGCAATTTTAAAATTTGCAAGAATATTTTTCCTGCTGATTTTTCCTGTAGTGCTAGATAACAAATACCTTTCTGCATTTTTAATTGTTTTGAATGACTCTTCATGTATTCCTGCCAATCTAGCAAGAATTACTGTGCTTCTCAAACATAATATCATGCCATTTGGCCCATTCTAGAAAACTGCATTTTTGAAACAGTATGATGGGAGGAATAAAAGACTTTCTTAAGTTTCTGCTGTAACCTATTGTAACAGTCTTGGACAAGATGGAAAGAATAAGTAGAAGATAGAGATCAGAGGGAAATACAAGTGGCAACTGGGCAAAAGAACATCAGAATGGAAGACGTGTCTTATTGGGTCAGACCAATCATCCATTTATCTATTTTCAACACTTCCAACACAAAATATGATCCTGGAAGACACTACAGGCCAGGCCCTTTCTCTGGCTTATACCCATCATACGCTGCTAGTAACAACAACTCTTGTTGCAGAAATATTAGAGGATACATCCCTGAGAAAGGAAGATGAAAAAACAGTAATTCAGTGGTTTCTGGAAAACTCTTATAAAATGTTTTGGGTTTTTTTAGCTTACTCAAAAGCTCTTTTATCTCTAGGTCCAGAAACTGCTCTTAACAAAGTAGAAAAAGACTCTTCCCTTTGTGGGATGTGTCTTGTCAAATGTCAAATAAACAACTGTGATAGAATGCATGGCATAGTAATGTTGTCAGGTATCTGAAAAGGATCTGTTCATTCCCACTGGACATGAGTTGAAATAAATGTTCCCAGCCTGTATTTCAGTCAGCCAAGTTTAGGCTCTCTGACTGATCCTGCAATACATGTTAGAAGATCACAGTTTTCTCAGATTTTTTTTTTTCCTATTTGTGGTTTGTTCATGAATAACTGAAATGACATCTTTCCTCCTGAGCTGTGACTGTTACATTAAATGAGGTAATACTTTCCAGATGCATGCATAAGTTGCATTGACATTTGATTTACCTTACATTTTGTTAATATAATAAATGCCCCCGATGTTTATAGAAAATGAATCCTAAAGATTTTAATGTATATTGGAGTCAATGGGAAGATGATTTTTGAAAAAAGGAACCGTGACTTAGGATGCTTCTATCTCAGAAGATATGTAACAAGTCTTTCTTGTCAGAAGAAAACAATTTAGAAGATTTTAATCAAAGGAATAGATAAAAAAGCCAGAGTTAGAAGTCAGTGTAAATTATTTGCCAAAACAGGTGCATACTATTCACACATATAAATTAATGGAAACAGAAAACCAGGACTATTTTTAAAAATATGTTTATTCACTTAGTTGAATATGTCATTTACTATAATTCTGTTATTGCCTTACTGCATAGTTACTACCAGTTTTTCAAATTAGTGTTTTTGTTATCTGTGAAATTTTCAAAGCAAATATGTTGGATAAGCCTTCAATTCAAGCTGAGCAAACAGCCACTAATATGGCATTGCCTGGAGATAAAAGCATCATTGTTCTGCATGCTTTGCGATATGGTTCTGCTTTCCTTACTTAATCCAAGGTCATTATTGTCAAACCACAGCATGCTCTCACAAAGATCAAGCATTTTCGCATGAAGAAATAATGACAACATGGTCCAGTGGAAATTAAAAAGTTAAAAGTGAATATAAACCACTGATCAAAGGAGAGAAATATTGTCAAAGGAGGAAATTGTAATTTTATTTAAAACTGAGCTGCTTATGTAGAGGAACAGATAATTGTGAGATACCTTTTAGAACTAGGGAAAAATAATTTGCTTCTTTCATATCAAAAAAGGATTTGGTTTTATTGTTGCTGGTTGCTTTTGTTCTGTTTTGCACACTGTCCCCTGTCCCACTTCCCCAGGAAGAAGCATTTAAATGGTATATGCTGAAACATCTCTATGCTGTAAAGCAAACTTGTTGGTTAGCATCTAAATATTTGTATCAGCATTATTCTGAGGTCAAAAACTTAGGTTATGTTGTTAGATAAAATGCTAATTTAGTAAATTTTTACTCACATATATAAGGCTAAAAATAAAGTACATTGTATTCCCTATTTTATGCTAACATGTTTACCCATTTCTTAACTGAGCTTGGTGAGAAAAACTGAATTTTCACTATGAATGATGAGTACTCATCAGAAGAAAGAAAAATGTTGTTATAATTGTAGGAAGTAAAATGGATGTAAGGTCAGTGAAGTAGGAGGAAGCAAGCACATGAAAGGCTTAAAGTTAAATAAGGAGTATTACAGGAAGCTAAAGAAGAGAGTGGAAGACAAAAAAAAAATATTTTCTGCCTTTCTGATGTGGGGAACTGTCCTGATCTTGGCATCCTGTAAATGTTATGTAATTTCCAGTATTTGCTTACACCAGTGAGTAGCACTTTCCATTCTTTCCATTACTGATGGTCTCATGATACATTGATGATTATTTAGTTCAGAAGTGCAGATTCGTGCGGCAGTCTGGTTGGATAAAATTCAACCATGGAAATAAACAAAAAATAATGGCGTATTTCTAAACTTGTGCACTGGTTTGCCTAGAGTTTTGCTATAAAGCTTGCATAGGTCACAGAGCTAATCTGGATGTTCAGCCTTCCGAGAGCCTCCTCTAGTAACTAATCCACTAGTAAAAGTCTGAAAATCAAACTAGTGATACTGCTCTGGTTTAGAGTCCTTTTTATCCATCCAGATAAGCAGATATGAGATAGTTTAGATATATTTGGAGTTGGCTTGAGGTATATGCGTAACCTTGGTTACCTTTTATGTTGCCTTCCATCATTTTGGTCCTTCTTAAAAGCCACTCCTGTAATAAGATCAAAGACCATGTACTGATCATTCATGCACAGACTTTAAAACCTATCTAATGGTCATAGCCATGCCAGTAGATAAGGCATAACTCAAAGATTCAGTACATTTTCATAAACACTTTCCTCAATGCAAACATTTCTAATAATGATCATCCCAGTTAAAAGTATATGCATCTAGTTGTGGCTTCAAAAGACACTTTGCTTGAAAAGCGTTCTCATAAGCTTTTCTTCTTCTAGTTCCAAAGCATGTATGTTCAAAGAGATTTAACAGGTGAAAGAGTGAGGGTTTGGTGGTTTTTTTAAGGAATCCTAGATAAAACATTGAAAGTACAACACTGTAATGTAATTATTCTGTCTTTGCTTTGCAGTATTTTGCTTTTGTGAACTAAAAATGCTAGTAAAAAATTATCATCTTGATTATTTTAATTTCTATGTTTTCATCTAATTAGGAAGTAAAAGAGGTTTATCTTCCTTAATACCCCTTTGACATTAAATGGCTTACAAATATCTTCCAAGAACCTATTTTTTACAACAAATAATGTAATGCAGAAAACTAATTTCTGTCAGATGGCTACTGTTGTCTTCTGTGTGTAAGCCTGTCTTTTGAAATAGTGATGTGATTCATTCTGGAATCTAATTCAAAACAGTCTGAAAAGACAACTATTATGAACTGTGTTAGCATCTTTTGTTTCTTGACACTAATGTTGTTGTCTGTATGGATGATCTTGTCTAACCTACAATAGCTCAGTGTTAGGAATATATTTAAATATATTACTGTATTTAAATAATTACATATTTGATTTTTTTTAAAAAAAGAATAGCACCAAATGCTATTATGAATCACCAAGCGTAAGAAAAAATTATCCTTATTTTTTTCTTTTTAATAGTTTTTGAAATGAGCCAATGCTGACACTCGGCTAAATTGGCAGATTCTCAGGGGTGAGGCAGTATTACTAATGGCTTGCATCATAAATGTTAAATTACTTGAGATAAATTGACAAGAAAGTTGATTAATGCATTAATATGCAATACTATGAATTCTTAACTAAGCGATGCCTAGGTAAATGTCTGCATTTGTGTTGTAGCTAACCATTTTGCATTGCAAATAAAGAAAATTATGTATACATATACATAAATAACTGTGAGGAGGAAAAACATGGAGATGCATATTTACTCATTTTAAAATCAAGAAGAAATTAAATCCCGTGTTGGTATTTATTCAGGGAGTAAGCACTACTCCATGGAAACAATCTCTATGTTCTATAATAGGAATATAAGAAGTGATGCAATAGCTGTCAGATCAAAGGTTGTCTAACTGTTTCTAAAAGAGGACAAATTCCATTCACAATTCCTTCAGACTCCAGTGAGTGCTCTGTGGATTCCATCTGATTTCCTTATTTTGTATCCTGAATTGTCTGTGTCCTTTAACTTACAGTAACGCTTAAAGTAAAAATAATATTGGCTATATATGTCCCCTTCATCACTAGTTTCCCAGTCCCATGTTTATTTTATCCCTAAATTGGTGGGAGTGGTTCTGAGAAGTATCTGAGTGCCTAAAATACCAGTTAACCACAGAATACAGCATACAGAAAAGGAGATGGGGAATAGACACTTCAGATTATGTGGAAGTAGGGACAGTATAGTATAATGTATGTAAGTTATGAAAATAGGTATTTGGCAGAGCCTTGGCTCCGAGGAACAAAACCCACAAACAAACCAGAGAGAGAAAAAAAGCATGGCAGTGTATAGGCATGAAAATGGAATGAGAGAAAAAGTGAAAAGAGTTTGAGACGTAAAGAAGACAAAGGATGAGCAAAAGACCCTTATATTGTAGCTCACAGAAAGGAAAAACAACTGCGAAAGAAATCAAACAAAAGAGAAAAAAAATGTAACACAACAAAGTTCTAGTAAGAATAAAACACATATTTTATAAGTAACATAACAATAATAATACACCAAAAAACTCAGTACCAGTGAAAAATGCATTAGTTAAGATAGATGGATGTGGTTGTGGACAAGACTTATTCTTTCCCAAGATGATCTGAACATAAAATGGCATTTAATAAAAAAAGGTATGATGCAGCTCAAAGTTTCTCTTAATTATAACACCTGTTCCTACAATTAAAGGTCTTCTTTTTATACATCAAGACAAAGTCGGTGTCACCTACTCAGAAAGAACAGTTTTCCTTTAGGTTAAAACTGAAAAACCAGGCATCTAAATTAAACCATCACTGGTTGGACCATATCCCGTATTTTGCCACACTGGTCGTACAGGCTGAATGCTGTGCTGCAGTTGTTCACTCCAACTGCCCAATGCCTGTGTGCTGCTTGTGGAGCCAGACGGTGGAAAAGAATCTTGGGAGACAGGCCATACTTTAAATCAAGCTCTGTAGTAACTTTCTGTGTTACTACTTTTTTTTCTTTCTTTTTTTTCTTGTTCTCTGCAAATATAAACTTTTTTTTCATTATGTTTCCCCTTGTTTTATAAATCCCAAGTTCATTAAAAGCATCTGCTGGCACAAACACAGTTACAGCTACAGTAACTGGGAATTTAACCAAGAAAATCTCTCAATCCATTCCTCTCAGCTGTACCTGATTATACAGTATAATATTTCTGGGACAGATTTCCAAAGGTATTTGTGTATTTAATTTCCATTAAAATAATGAAATCTATAGAATTTAAATATCAAAACATTTTGTGGGAAATATTCTTTGCTCATTATTTATAAGTTTCCATTTTACTTTCCATCCTGCAAACAATCTGCTGTCCCTATCCCACACAAGTCTGAAAATGCTATAGAAATCCTACAGTAAAAAAAACAAACCAACAAAAAAACCTATTCACATTTTCAATAATGAGGACAAAACTGAAAGAAAACTAGATTGGTAAAATGCTATAGATGAATACATTTTTCTCCTCCATATTTTGCAAAAAATTGTACCGGCAAACTTGTACTAAAACCCTATTCATTTGGATCAGATTATGGATTTTTTAAGTCATATCTTCAGTCTCCCATTTCTTCGTAATACTCCAACTATGACTTTTTTTCCCAGTTGAAATTGAAACCACAACATCAGTAAACAAAGTCAGGATTTAAACTGGTACACTTGTGCCAAAAAAAAATTATTCAAGTGCTTTGTCAAGGGAAATTTGCAACACCTAATTTAGTAACTTCTTATTACTGAATACAATGCCAAAGAACTGTCTCATTTATTTTGTCTGTGTCACCATGGAGGGGTAGTAGATTTCTCTTGATACATGTCTATGGATTCACTGCTGCTGAATGCCATGTGCTTTATTTTGTGGACTCTCCATGCGCTCTTGAGAGGCAATTAATCTAGTTCCTACAAACTGATCATAAAAACCAACAAGGAACTTTTTATTTCACTCATGTAAGACCATCAAGATTCTTAACATTTTTATGGAAACAGCCAAATATCTTATTAATTTTTTCTTTATTTATTCATGTATGTATGTTTCTATTTATCTTTCTCCGTTTCACTGAAAGGGGGAGATCTGTTTAAAGTGTTTCATCTGTGGCAAAATTTGTAAATAGTAAATAATTCTGTAAGTCAGTGACAGTAGTCAGGCCTACTGAACGATATTTTAGGACTTATTTTGGAAGTTAAGACTGCTCTGTGTGTGCCTTATATAGGTGTGAACACATCCAATCCAAGAGGAAGGAATTCACAGTGGAGAAAATTATCTTGCTGATATAAACATACAGTAAAGGACACCTGGTGTTTTCAGCTGTTTACCTGTCTGAGACCTGAAAGAGGAGCTAGGGAGCAAAACCTCCTCATGCTTCCTTGTGGGGACAGGAATTTATTCTGAGCTCTGTGGTTTCACTCCAGCTATGAGGCAGTCTGATGTCAGGGTTCCCAAACAGCTCAATGGTGACTTGACACTGTCAAGATTTATATTTTTAAAAAATATTTTTATTGTAAATTGTTGAAAGTGCTAAAAACCTTTGAAACAGAAATTTTTGAAACACCAGAAAATTTTGAAATACCATAAAAATTTGAAATCCTAGAAAATGCCATTCCTAACACCATCATCGTTTATTAGAAACCACAGCAATCACCATTTTTGTTTTATTTAATAGGACTGGGATGAAACTTTGATGACTTTCTGGGTTTTGCCTGACAGAAAAAAAATAATAAAAACGTTCTGTGTTTAATTGTTTTCAGCCATCACACAAGTAGCTGAAATATACAAAGAAGAATGAGATCATTCGATGTTAAAAAATAAAGTATCATCAGTATGGCCCGTAGTGTCTGTTATTACCATATTGAGAATATAAGTATATAAAATCTCCAAAGACTTCTACATCTTTTGAATTTCCTTCTGTGTTTTTGAAGACAGTGGCACATTTTACTGGGCATCTTTCACCTTATTTTTATTTTGGAAGACTCAATTAAAATTTCTAATTATCATCTTGAATGTCATGACTTTGGCTCCTTCAGAGCAGAGTCGAATTCACATCAAAAGGGAAGAAAAGGTGGTATGCGATTCAAGTTCAGCAGTGAATGATTTTGGAATTTTTCAAGCATACAAAGTCATTATAAACAATGACCAAAAGAAAGGTCATTCATTGTAGTTACTGGTAATTCTTATTCACACAGTTGTAACAAAAGCTATCAGAGACCTGCTGAGAAGTATACCACTGTATCGAGGGGCACATCTTGAGGCATTATGAATCTAACGAGCAAAGCAAGTGATCACAACCATTTTGGAGAATTTCAGCTCTAGCAGGGTCTTAGTAGGTGCTTGTTAATCAAAATGCTGGGTGAAAAATGTTGGGGAACTGTCAGGCTGTCAAAAACCATGAATAATGGAATATTACTCTGTGTCAGAGCAAAGCTGAGGTCCTTGCAGTAAAGGACTGTGTCCTCTGCCTTGCCCTCTCCTTCTCCTGTGCCTTCCCCCACTCCTTACAGCCTCTTTCCACCAAAGTCAGAGTTTTACTTGTTGGAGGAACAGATACGATCAATACTTTTGGTAACAAAATCTATCTGTGACTGTGAGACAGAAGACTGGAGATTGCAGCTATTCAGTCCTATGTCTAATGCTAGAGAAGCTTTACACTACTCTATCTGACTATTAACCAAAGCTAAGATGTGCTGTCAAAAGCATCTTTGTTTGCTGTTTTGTTTTGATGAGTATGAAATGGAATAAAGACAGGTCAGAGTTTGACACAGGTTTTCAGGAACATAAGATGTGAACCTATCTGTTACCGGGCTGCCTCCAACCAAAGGATAGTTCTCCCATTTAACAGCTGCCTAATCCTGCTCATGACTGAAAACTTTATTGTAGAGTCGAGAATACTTTTTTTTTCCTCATACTGAACTGAAGGTCACTATCTAGCCACATTCAAAGTCAGTTTGTATTTGATTTTGAATGAAATGCAAAAAATTACAAAGCAGCCATTTCAAACCCCTTTTTTCCATTCTCTGATGCTTCCGGGGTTTGAAAAAAGCACAAAAAGACAGCAAATTGAAGAGAGAGAATGATTAAAAAAACCAAGTAATTTTCCACTCTGACACTATTTGAAACTATCAATTATTTTTCTTATGGTTGAGAGAAAAGTAACTAATCCAGATAATAGTATACAGTCATACATCCTATACCATAAGAATGTTGCTGCAATAAGTAAAACAATACTATGTGGACAACTGTGGGTTTAATGTGCTACTTTTTTGAATAGTTTTCTTCTGACTTGTTCTGTTCAATAAGTATATTTCCCTTTCAATTTTAAACAGATATAATTTATAGCGGGATTTTCAGAATCTTTTGAAATATTAGTATCTGTCTTCCTGGGTTTTATTCATGGCTTCCCATATCAAAAACATATGCCAGTTATGTGACAGTATCTTCTGAACACTGTTAAATGAAATGTAGGCACGTGAAAAGAAACAGCAGTAGTAGTTTGAACCCTTACTAACAAGATTACTTAAATTAGTCTATTACAATACTCTCTGTAAGAAGTATCCCTGGTTTTATTTTTTCAGTTTTTGTAATATATTTTGTCTTTCAATGAGTGCATATGGATTCAATTAGACACAGCCCTCAATTATGTCCACCAAGGAATTTCTCTGTTCAGACAAAAATTATGATCTCAAAAGTGAACCCTCAGACTGACACAAAGCATTTGACTTCTTAATTTTTTGGCTTCTGCCTAGTGCAATTAGCTGAATTCAGTTTAGCTTGCTCTATAATTTTCGCTGAGAATTAGGAATCTAAGGACAGTATTACACAATCCAGGCCTTCCTTTCATTCCATTGTCCTATTATAATTATAAGGAAGAAATTTTTTTAAATGAGGGTGGTGAGAACTAGAACAGGTTGCCCAGAGAGGTGGCAGATGCCCCATCCCTGGAAACGTTCAAGATCAGGTTGAACAGGGCTTTGAGCAACCCGATCTAGTTGAAGTTGTCCCAGCTTATTGCAAGGGGGTTGGACTAGATGACCTTTAAAGATCACTTCCAACCCAAACCATTTTATGATTCTTTGATTCTACCTACTGAGTCCTCCTTCATTTATTTCCTTTCTCTCTTGTGTTAATACATAACCAGATTTCCTACTTTCTATGGGAAAGTTCTAATTATCTCATTAGGCATTCTATGACGTAACACATTTATTTATAGATGTCTACATCTACCTTTTAAAGCCATTCCACTTAGTATTAATTAAATACCCTACTGTGGATATGAGAAAGCCAGGGAAGAAGGAAAAAATGATGTGTAATCCAGAAAATGGGATAGTCATCTGAGTGTAAAGGAAACTTTATTGCTTTGGTCTAATAATCTTTTCATCATTATTTAGTGCCTACATCAAGGGTTGAAACTGTAAACACTCACCTGTAAAATCCTCCTAATTCAAATTGAAAATATCACCCTTTCCAGAACCTGGTAACTCAGGCAATGGGAAGACAATGATCTACATACAAATCCACATTAAAAGAAGAAACTCTAAAAAAAGTTTCATGTGTTGCAAGTGAACACAGTCATTTCTGAACTCTGTGGCTGAGAGAGTGGGACCATTTTGTAAAGCCTAATTGATTAGGTACATTGAAAAATGCCCATCAGGTTCCATCCCAGGAAAAAAAATCCAAAAGGGTGTAATCATGAGGTATTTATCAGCGCTGTCAAAAGGAATTTTTCTGCAGTGTCACAAGGGAAGACGGTGAACCATCAGTGATGATCAGTGACGAGAGAGACTAGCTGGAATGAGGAAAACTCAGCAAGAGAGAAATCAGACAGAAAAAGAACAAAGCTTAATGAAAGCATGAAATGTAAAGGATGAACATTTTGGCAAGTCAGAGCGCTGAAGTAAAACATCAGCGCAAATGAAGACAGAACAAGCAGTGAAAGGGATCAAATGGATCATTAATGAAGAAGCCAAGGAAAAGTGCAGGAGGCTGAGGGAAGGAGAGACAGATTAAATCTGAAATTAGAGAGGAAAGCTGAAATGGAGTGAGATGATTTGCAGTGATAGGATACGGCAGCTGTTGGAGAGAGAGAGAAAAAAGAGAAGAGAAGAGAAGAGAAGAGAAGAGAAGAGAAGAGAAGAGA
>VZSF01005228.1:0-93129 GCA_013398295.1 Chionis minor | reverse complement strand
TTTTATTTTATTTTATTTTATTTTATTTTATTTTATTTTAGAGTGGAGGAAATGTTCCAGAGAAAGGAAAAGGATAACAACAGAAATGGCCATAGAAATTACAAAGACAACACACAAACAGTGGAGGTTCTGAGGAGGACAGATAAGTGGGATGAGAATAATAGGCATGCAGGATAGCAATAGTAAAAGAATATAATTTCAGACAGTTGGCTGCAAAACTATGAGTGTGGGACCTGGATATTAACTTGCTTAAAAGAGACGAGAACAGCAAAGGAAAACAGAAAAAGGAAGAATCTCAAGCTTGTAGACACATAAAGGTAATGGTTATAGTAGTACAGCATGTGCAACTTATGTGATGTATTTGTTCAGAAAAGGGATGTGCACAAGAACTGTACGAGACATACAAATTCTTTGTCGAATAGGACTGGTAAAAAAAGTAGAATTGGAAAATGCTATGAAAATGAGTCTTTTTTTCTTTTTTTTTTTAAATTGATTGAGATGAAAGCTGATAGACAATACCGCAAAATCTGTGAGCCAACAAAAGCTTTAATGGAAAGAAAAAAGGGAATTGTTGAGTTTTCTTCTGAAACCAGATCATGCTGGATCTCACCCACTGTGCTCACAGAAACAAAGGTAAATGGCAATCCAACAACTGAAAATGCATGAAACATCTTTTAAAGTATGTCAAACCATTGCAAAATTAATTACAATGTTGAATGAGTTTCCTTAGTTGTGTCTTAGCTGAATAAGGTTTCTGTATCATAAAGTTGTTGTAACTGACATAACCATCAAGGTTAAAATCCATCTTGCCTTCCTTCCATGGAAGATGTACCAAAACATCATACATCATTGAGTAGGTTTTTGGATGTGTCCTTTAATGAAACTTAAAAGCTTTCCATCTCAGTTTGATCTGCTTCCACAGATTTTACATATGTCCATGATTTCACAGGATATGTGTGCCAATGGTCTATTCTGTAGCTGTAAGACTGATGTTTCCACTAAAAGTTACATTCCACTACTGGAAGTACATAGCCCATATATTTAACTAAACAGTCAGGATTACATACTGTCACCACCTTTCAGAAAGCTGGACATGTTATTAACAACAACCAGATCTTCATGAAGTTGTCCCTGCTCTAACTTTGTGTAGGGGGTGGACTAGATAAGCTCCAGAGGTCCTTTCCAGCCAAGCTGTAATTCTGTGATTCTCAGGTACTGCTGTGAAAGATCACACTGACTGTGCACTACCCACACAGAGAAAGCTGAGACTTTGCAGACACCTACTCCTTTTAGTCACAGAATTCTCATAGGATAACCTGGCAACTCTTGCTTTTACTTTTAATGAAACATAATATTCAGGGAAAAACTCTAGCTGATTTGTGTTTTGAGGATGTAATTCAGTTTCTGGACTTTGGCTTTGTACCAGCAGTCAAGATCTTTTTCAGGTGAAAGATTCAATAATTAAGTTTACCCAGCACAGAACTCGCCGTGGATGGCAAATCATTATGTTGTTCTATTGCATAAGTGCTGGATTCTGGAGCTAAATGTCATATAGTAATAAAATCTTGTTACTGCTATAAAATAGCCCTTGATCCTCGAATTTTCAATTTAGAACTTGAGTGCTGGTTGTAGATACACCACAGTAGGATTTAAACAGGTTTTTTTAAACAGGCAGATATTTTTGTCATCCATAGATACAGGACTATTACATCACACTTCTTAGTCTTGACTGTTGCTTGTTCATACAAGAGAATGTCAAAAGGACAATAACCATCTTGCAAGATGTTACAGAACTGTAATATAGTGACTGAGCTCCATCTTGTGGAGTAAAGAGGAGCTTAACAGCTTAACAGCAGATTATTTTTTTTCCTTCAGAAAAGTGATCTTGAAATTTCATTAATTTCTTGTTGAAAGTTTGCCTTGTTGAAGTTTTGAACAACTGGGGAAAAAATTGTTACAACATGTCGCACATGAATAAGATGCATTATGATATGAGGAAGAATTAAAAGTGTTGGGAGCTAAAGCCACAGTACATTATGGTTTAGTGAACATTTTTGTTAATATAGGAGATGACAAAAGCGTTGCTACAGGTTGGACTATTCATATTTTTGAATATTCACTTAAATATTGGCTTTCAGCACTCAGACTTTTAAGTTCATTAATATTTCCCCTTACTCACTCTGTGCAAAAAAAATAATACTCAGACACAGGTACTCTTATTTTCACTTTACAGTTATGCTGTAGATGTGGTGCGTAATCTGTATGAAAATAAGTGAATGTATTTTCAGATGTGCATACAGACAGGCCAATCATGAACTGTAATAATCTGCTTAGTTAAACTTCTCTGTTGGTTACAGTACTAAAGATAGCTGAGGGGGAAAATGAAGTCATTATTTGTTTATAGTACATATTGCGAAACATAATAAATGTTGTCAAGGCTGAAAAAGTTCTTTTTTGACTTTAAATTAAGTATACCACTGGAAGCATTCAATACGATATGATAAGTTCAGATTTTTAAAAACTGAATGAACTTCCCCAAGGTTGACATGTGTATACAAACACTCCTGCATACATATACGCAACAGGGAAAGCTAGCCCGTATGTTTTCTGCAGCTATAAAGATGAGATCATCTGACATTGCAATTTTTTAATTTAGTTATTGCAAGATAAAAGTGGGAGTTTAAAATTGTTTGGTTTCTTTTGTTTTGTTTTTTAAATCAGTACAATAATATCTAGGCATGAAAACTGAACACAAGCATTTAACATGGGTTTGAAAAGTGTCAAGTATACAACTCTTGTACGAGTCCAAGCACTTTTAAAATTCTCTTGGAAGCTGTCTGTGTCTCTTTCCAGCTAAATACCTTTCCAAATCTGACTAAAAACTATGTGTTAATTGAACTTTTGAAAACCTTCTCCCTATAATTATAACTGCAATTTTTAGTGGTTCTTTTGAGAGTGCTTAGGAGTTTCAGTGATAAATATGTTCCCAAAACTCTTACCTAGGTTCCAGCTTTGTCCTTCTTTATGTTACATTTCAAAAATAAAGACTTGATTTGCAGTTCAGTGGGTGTAACTTGGGCTTAGCATTTGTGAATCCTTTGTGCTTAGGGTAAAAGGTAAATATATATTTAGAGTCAGTTTTCCATCGATTTCTTTTTTCAGCTTATTAAGCATGAAGGATTGCTTGGTTTCTGTTCTTTAAAGCCTGCAGTATATGTGACATATATATGTGACCTGTGACAAAAGAGATGGACATAGCTCCACAGTATGCAGGAGAAAATAAAACAAAATAAAAATAAATAAAATAAAGTAAATAAAATAAAATACTAAATAAGCAACCTGTAAATCCGTTTCTCCTCCTCTATCTCTTTCATCTGTGTGAGCTAAGTAGAGTCTGGATTCAGTTTTATAAATTTTTGATAGCATGATATTGATTTCAAAATGTTTGTCAACTTTACTGATGAAGACATGGTTAGAATTTAGGGAAATTAATATGGTCCACGATTCTGTTTTACATGTGCCCCTTACATGAACAAAGACTAACAAAACAAAAAAAAAAAACAGTGAAACTCTGAAAAAAATTGTTAAATGAAACAATGAAAATTTGTCCCACACAAAAGTTTCCCTTCAGGAACACATTTTGTCATCTGACAGCTGATTGGTTCCACTGATTTCATTTGGGACTGTGGACTGTGTGCTGTAGGATGATGTTTGTCCATATGCACAATCATATCTTTCATTTTTGTTGGGGAAATGCAAACTCTTCTCAACATCTTTGGAACACTTTGCTTTTATAATACTTCCGTATGCAAATAGTACCACTGATGTGTTTTTGCCAAATTGCCTCATGATATTCTGTTTGTGTTGCTAAAATTGAAAAGTGACTCAAAGAGATCGAAGCCTAAGGCACCTATCAAACTTATGAGCAAATAGATACTTTCCTCTGCAGCTCAAGTAAGTAGAAAATCCGGTATGAAGACTAAGAGGATTGTTTGCTTATGAAGCACAGATTTTTCTATATGCAAGGGTGTTAATAATAAATATGTATGCTAAATGATAATCAAGTTTAGATGGATCTCCTTTATTAGCCAGGTTTTGACACAATCACACTGTGCAAAAATTTGTGATTTTTGTGTTTTCTCTATGCTTTCATTTAAATTTTCCCAGACCTCATAAGTCATAACATCTCTTTGCAAATTTTTTTTTACTTTGTTTTCTTTTTATTTTTTTTTTTAGTAATAATTGTCCTTAAACCCCAAGGTCATTCTAGATAAGTTGCTGTGGATTGTTCTTATTCTTGATAGTTTTATGATATTATATAATTTCTCACTTGATACTCTTTATTGCAGGACAAATACAATATTTCAGGCTTCATTCAGTTGATCAACGTCTAAATTTATTCTTTATTTATCTAGCTGCCTTGAGAGATCAGTGCATGCATTTTTGCCATTGTTCCTCCTTCTTTTGTATAAGGTACATCTTCACATTACTGAGTAATGTTTCAAAGTGAAAACAGGTCTTTTTGTAATGCTATCTTCTTTTAGAATAAAATATCCCACAGAGCATTTAGAACATAAAATCATGTATATAACTGGAAATTTTGGAAACCATGAACGTTAAATACCACCCGTGGCATATATGGAATTGCTTTGTACTACTTATAGATATTGTATAGAGGTGGATAGAGTCTCTATCTGATTAGGTAGTTTGATTGTTAAGCTCTGGTTGTGTCATATTTCTTTGTTTCATGTTTATTTATCTATTTCTGGGAATGGGTATAGCACAATAATATTGATTTAGTTTAATAGGGAACTAATCAGTAGATTAAAAAAAGCTTAAATAAGGTACGCCTTAGAAAAATGTTTGTGGGTTAATATTGGAAAGCAATATCTATATGGTTGATAATCTTTTTTCTCAAAGCTTTCTGAATCAAATGGAAAGCCAGAGAAGAAAGAAGAAACAAAGAATAGAGGAAAGGTCTTAAAAACGTAAAAAATACTTAAAACTGTAGAAAGCTTTCATGGGAATCAGCCTGACTGCAGAGGAAAACACAAATTGTTATGAACTTCACCTAGAAGGCCTGTTTGCTGAATGAAAAATTCCATTCCTTTCCCAAGTTTTTTCTTCCCAGTTTTAAAGAATGACTGCGATGCTCTCACAGTTAAAAGAAAGGTACAAATCCTTTACTTTCAATAATAAATAACATCTTGAGCAAGCCAGGTGGATTAATAGAAGAAAAATAGTTCTGGATGAGAACTTGAGTTCATCAAGTTATTTACACTAATTTATTTTAATTTATTATTTATAAAAATAATATTGATTTATATTATTTATCTAGTTTTACTAATGAAAGTGTAGACTTCTAGGGTAGTTTTTATTATTGAAGTACCTGAGTGAACGATTAGTTTTCTGTAAGGGTTTTTTATGACTATTAATGGGAAAACAGCTGATAATTTGTCCTCAGTTTGTAGACTGATTGAGAAGCTCCTCATTCCCAACACCCAAGAATCTCTGTTTGTAGCCCAAATGACAATTTTTTATGAACATAAGGGTGTTTTTTCAAAGGAGCATTTATTGATTTTTGTTTGGTTTGGGTTTGTTTTTGTTTTGTTTTGGTTTGTTTTTTGTTGTTGTTGAGTTTATATAGCAGGATAGTAAAGTCTTGGAAGTAGAAATTATAGGAATTTAGAGGAATATGTTTCTCCCAAACCCCACAGTCCAAGCAGGGAAGGATCAATGGAGCTATTCCAGTGTCTCTAACACCTTGGAGAACCTCTGAGATGTCTGACTGGTCTCTGTCACGTTTGTGATTTAGGCAGCTGTAAGCGCTGTGGTAAAAAAAGTGTTTTCTCTCTCAAGTCAGAGAAAAAGGAATGGCTGTGAACTTCTACTGTCCTTTTTAGCATAGGGTCTGGTCTGATTATTAGGAGTATTCATCTGTTTGTAACTAAGGAATTCCTTGATACTCTATGAGCTTAAATCCTTAGCACTATTTTTGCCTTTCTCATGTAGTGCATTCTAGTTTAATGATGATCTTGTGCTTCTTATAATGTGTTGAGAAGTGTTTTCAGACTCTGTTGGGTACAGACAGGAATAGAGAAAGTGGTCTTGTGAACATTACTTAATTTAGTGTGTATTACTTGACTGCCTACAGAGTTGCATACCACCTTCCACTCGAAGTGCTCATTAAGTGTCTCATTTTTCCTATTTAAGCAACAAGAAATTACATAATTGTTAGCAGTGAGAAAAAACAAAGTAAATGTTTGATTAAACACAATCATAACTGAGTAAAAACACTTTAATTATACACATGTGGCTTCAATATTTGTTTGGGGTCATGTAGATAAATTATTTCACTGGCACACACAGAGAACTCAGCTAACTATAATATTTAACTCCATGCTGGTGATTCTGACACTGAAAGGCAAGTAATAATGGGCAAATAATGCATGTGTTTGATCCCATTTCATATCTTCTTTGTGTCCTCATGTTTTGGTTTTTTTCCTTTTCTCATCCTTCTTTTTTGGTTTGGGTTTTTTTTTTTTTTAGTTTTGTGGAAAAATCTGAAATAGAGTAAGGTCCCTATAGAGAGTCTTTGTGAAAGAAACAAACCTCCAGTAATAGGAGGAAAGGGATATTTATTATTTATTACAAGGACTGGAAAGAACATGGCAAAAAAATTAGAAAGATATGGTTGAAATGGCTCGGTGACTTGCTTAGAGACAGGAACAAGAAATTGAATGGAGCAGACCTTAAGTTTGTGACATATTTTTCTTTCTTACTAGCCTGGAGAAATCCTTGGACTGTATAGTTCAACAACTTCTGAAGCTTTAACAGAGGTTAATGTCTTAGGTGTTACAGCTAATTATTGCGCTTATACTTTCATGCATACTATACTTACATGCATACTCAAATGTGTGTGAGAGAGAGAGAGAGAGAGAGAGAAAGAGAGAGGAAGAGAATCCTCCCTGTTTGTAGAGATATGTGTACAGGAACCAAGGTAAGTCCTTACATTTACCTTGAATGAGAAGGAAAACTACATCTCTGGCACAAAGGAGCAGTGTACCTGAAACACTAGGCAGAGGCTTTAAGCAGAATGTGGTGAAATAGAATCTGTACAAGCAGCTATTTGATGCTAGCTGTCCTGTCTGGACTTAAATTGTAGGAGTCTAACAGGTATGACACAGCTGGCATAAGTCCAGCACTTAAATGACCCTAGACCCTCAATTAAGTAAGCAGATTCTTTAGAGAGCTCTTTTGCAGGCTTAGACTACTTGAAATGAAGCAGGTGAGTTAATCCTTTTCATCCCAAAGCAAAGTAGCTGATAAAGACTTCTGGCTTTATCAGCCTGAAGTAGGATTATGCTTTCTACTTTAAAATTAAGAATATTTTAGCAGTTTTTTAAATAAATTATTTCAGAAGTCAAGCAGAATGTAGTTGTCTCTAATGCCTAAAATAATCTTCATTCCTGCTAGATCCCCCCTCAAAAGACCTTGAGCTGGAAAATACCCCAGTACAAGACAGGGTACATCATGTTCCCTTTCTGGGAAGCACAGTATCTTCCTTAGCTTGAAGCAGGGAAAAAGTTCATCTGACAGAGCCTCAGACCTGGTCCTGGACTTCTGGAAAAGCTACATAAAAAGTTATATTAAAGTTACACAGGAGAGTGAGGCATACACAGTCTGACTTCTGGCTGCAGGTATCCCAAATAACAAGTGCAACTTTTGTAAGGCATTTCTTTGCCTCTGCTGTGAGGGTGCTCAGAAGTTTCACTTCAGCATAGAATCTTCTTGTGCCTTCCTTCCCAGATATGTAACCCATTCTTTCTTAATGGCTTTTAATTATTTTTTCATTGTTCTAAATCTTTTTTTAATCATTATATGAAAATGATAACATTAGTTCAAAGAAATAAAACAAAACAGTGACACAAGAAAATTTAAACCTTCACAGTTCCAAATAAAAGCTATAAATGTGTTCTATATGTACACAAAAAGTTAAATTTTACACTTTTTGATCAAATTTCTAAACAGAATTCAGGATTTTGACATTTTTTTAAGTTTGGGTTTTAAATTCCTAGCATGAGAAAACTAAAATTTTTCAGACTTTCATATTAGTTTTATAACACATTATGAACATAATCATGTTTTCTTAAATCCTGAAACTGTTCTGCAGTACCAACTAACTGAGAAATGTGTGTGTTGTGTTAAGTTTAAAAGCATATCTGTACACTGAGGTTTCCTGAATATTGTGTTCTGAAAGAGACAGAGAGAAGAGAGAAAAGAATGATGGTGTTATCCTATGGCCAACAGCTGGACTACAGTCAACATTACATTCATAAACATAATGATCACCTGAAACAGCACCACAGACTCCAGGTAACAATGGGAAATACATTTTTTCGAAAACTTTTTTTTTTTTTTTCTTAAAACAGCTGAGAATTGAGGCACTCATTAGGTGTCTTACTTCATATAAACCTGTTTTCATAGTTCAAAATCATCTTTTAGGAGATGTTTCATATAACATTTTTTAGGAATTGTGCTTTCAAGGCTCTGGTATGTCTTATGATACGTGCTGGGTGTGGCTTCCAGAGGCATTTTTGGTTGCAAAGAGCTTGAAGTCAGTGTGAATTTTATGTAAGCAAGAATGAAGAACTGAACATTATGTGATATTCTAATGTATTAAGTCCATAACACAATTAATACATTCAGTAATAAATATATAGATTGATTTATCATCACCACAAGTAAAAACACCTTCTGGATTAAAAACCTGCTCAAAAATATGGAACAGATGCTGATAGGATGAAATTTACTGCAAAAACCCCATTGTTTTCTGTACAATTGTCTGTATAAATGAGTTGTATACAGTTCTGAAATAAATACTCTGGCGTCTGTAACTCAATATATGTCATAGATTTACTTTCAACTTATACTTGCATCACTAGAAGCAGAAATTTCCCAATAATTTTATTTAGAATAGCTAAGAAGTCAAAAGCATGAAGAAGGAAACTTGGTCCACTAGGTTTTTTTCTAAAGGAAATACTTCTTATGCAGACTATTTATTGTTCTTATTCAAAGCTAATAATTTGCAGACTAAATCCAGTTTCAATCGTCATTGTGACAACTTTTATATTTAACTTTTTTGTCAACATTAATTAAATCATATTGAAATATAATTAGAAGGAACTGGCAATAAAATGGAAATAGCAAGAATCCTTCAAAAACCTCCATTACAGAATGTGTACATGTACACCTATATATAGATATAAATGTGAATACATATATGTATATGTGCAAACACACACATGCACAAACATGACATACGCAATAAAGCCTCATGACCAAAATGTGAAGATTGCTTCCCTGTATAATCCAGTGTACAACAGTAACATTATATAATCTTCTTAAGGGCCATTTTCACAGATTCATGGATTCAATCTGGGTGAGAGGTCTTGAGGTCATCCTGTAGAAACTCTGGTTCAAAGCAGGGCTGACTCCAAAGCTAGAGCAGGCTGGCCAGGGCTGTGTCCAACCAAGGTTTGAAAATCCCCAAGGACAGAGACTCTACATCCTCTCTGCAACCTGCTAGTGCATAACAACTCTCCCACAGAGTTACAGTTAAAGACAATTAATTGAAAACAGATTTTTATAAAGGGCTTAGGAACACTAAGTGTTGCTGGGGGGAGCTGGTTTTTTGTTCCTTACATGATTGGACAAATTTGAAAAACATATTCATTTTGAAATTAAGGGGGATTGCTGAGAAATTAACCATGCAAATAAAATCAATTCTCATTTGGAAGTGAGATGCAAATTATTATAATGTGTTGGGATCATCATCACAAAAATAAATGAATAAGCAAACTGTTATTAAAATTAAAAATGTTAAACTGATTATAGCTCAGCAGCTATATAGTGCATCTTATAATCAGAACTGAAGGTGAAAAACCATTAAAGAATGACTAATGTGAGTTGGAAGCCCAATACTGCTCATCCTCATATTTTATTTTTTTTAAATATTGGATGTTTTATGTGTTAGCCATTAATGGCTGATTACAGCAAATCAGACACACAGATGTTTATCCTAGTAAAGTGTAATGTCAAAATCAAAATAATTCTTTTCTTTAGTTGCTAAAATGTTGTGGCTTATTTTTACATATCCACAATATAGCCTAATTAGAAAAACAACTGGTCTTTATTTTTGTTAACAAGTCCTCAGAAATTCTTCACAGATCGGGAATTCATCCACATGTTTGAAAAAAGCACCTGGCAGACTGAATAATAAAAGTCTTGCATGATACCATTAAATTAATTCTAAGAAATCCTTTTAATACAAGTAAGGATAAAGCTGCAATTGTTGGGCAAAGGAAAATTTCTGGTAGCTACTTCTCAGAGCTTACCTAGCCTTGGAAAAACCTCAGACATTTTAAATAGATGTTCCAGCTCCTCTGCAGAAGTGATACTTGAATATTTACTTTGTCCAATAAACAGATTTCTTTGCCTACTTGGCAGTTTATTATGGCATGATAGGCATTTTCAGTGACATCTACTAGTCAAGATACCATAATATGGGAAAGATAGAACAGACAACATATACAACGAGGGTGTGGGAGATAAAGGCTCAGTCCTTTCCTGGGGCATAAACTAGTGTTCCTTACTGATTGAGAAAATATTCCAAGCACCTGTCAGTGGGGTGTGTGAGCCTTTCCGCAATAATGCATTGCAATGTTCACTGAGTCCAGCAGTGAAGGGTGGGGATTAATAACATAAGGATGCCTTTAAGGAAGTAGTGGTACCTCTGGCTCCAATGTCACGTAAAAATGTTTGACACTGCTTTCTACCTTGGCTGTTTAGTTAGGCATTGAGCAAGTACATGACAAGAATCTAGCCTAAGTGCTAAACTATAGAAAGAAGTTAAGAATTCTGAATTTTAGTCTAAAAGAGACTTTGTATGCCAAGTTTAATGCTATGTTTTATAAAAGAAAAAGAATTTGAGTGTCTAAACCTCCTTTTGCCATACTCTCCCACCACCTTACCACTACTTAAACAAGGTTAAGCACATTTCTGTTTGGCTTTAACTTCTCCTAGTCTGAGTTTTCAAATAAATCTGTTAAATTCCATGGTCACAGAGAAACTCAGTGTACCTCTAACTAAACCAAAAACAGACAAGAAGCAAACAGAAACCCCTTGAAGTTGGTTTAAATTATCATCATAATCTATCTTTTAAATTGTCATCTGCTGATTAAAATATTCACCAAGGAGAAAGACTCATTCCTAGTGGTCTTATCAAAATTCAAAGTTTTTTCATTGCCCAGGACGAAATCATTGGCAACACTATCTAGACTGCTCGAGGTAATACTGTTCACTTCTCCTTTTTATACATGATTATGACGCAGTAAAACATATGAATTAGAACAGAGGGGAAAAAAGAGTAGAGCTGCATAGCCTGCTTGTTACCGTGTTCATCAAGTAAAGGAAATTCTTGGATTCTGAGAACTGTTTCAGGACTGTGAGTGTTGCACATACATATCCTGTTTTACAGACCAAGGGAAATATTCATTTTTCCCATCACCACCTTTTCCTTCAGAACAGGAGACTCAGCCTTGAAATTCTCAGCCTAAAGGTTGTCTTTAAGTGGCCAAACAGAGTTTTTCTCTTCTCACTGGAATGATTTCTTTTCTGTTCCCTAATCACTGGTTACATTTTGCATGTTTTCATAAATAATCACTGTGCAGTTGTTATAGTTTATTTGCCAGATCTAAATTACTTTTCAAGGATTTTCAAGGATATAAGAGACGATTAAACTGCCTTACTTTATGAAAGGGAAGCGGCTTCTAGATGCAGTAATTTGAGAATAATCTCCCCTCCCTTCATCCCCTGAATAATCATAGAATCATAGAATGGTTAGAGTTGGAAGGGACCTTAAAGATCATCTGCTTCCAACCCCCCTGCCATTAATGGGGGGGCAGGGACAGCTGCCACTAGACCAGGTTGCTCAAAGCCTCATCCAACCTGGCCTTGAACACTTCCAGGGATGGGGTATCCACAACTACTTCCCTGGCCAACCCGTGTCTCACCACCCTCATGGTGAAAAATTTCGTACTAATATCTAATCTTAGTCTACTGTTACCCCTCGTCTTATCGCTACACTCCCTCATTAAGAGTCCCTCCCCACATTTCCTGTAGGCCCCCATTGGGTACAAACTGAACAACCCTAACTCTCTCAGCCTGTCTTCATAGGAGAGATGCTCCAGCCTTCTGATCATCTTTTTGGCCCTCCTCCGAACTTGCTCCAACAAGTCCATGTCCTTCTTATGACGGAGGCCCCAGAGCTGGTTGTAGTACTCCCAAGTGGGGTCTCATGAGAGCAGAGCAGAGGGGCAGAGTCACCTCCCTCAACCCACTGGTCATGCTTCTTTTGATGCAGCCTGGGTTATGGTTGGCCTTTTGGGCTGCATGTGCACTTGGCCAGCTCATGTTGAGCTTCTCATCAAGCAACATCCCCAAGTCCTTCTCCTCAGGGCTGTTCTCCATCCATTCTCCACCCAGATGGTATTTGTGCTTGGGGTTGCTCCGACCCACATGCAGGACCTTGCACCTGGCCTGGTTGAACTTCATGAGGCTGGCATGGACCCACCTCTTGAGCCTGTCCAGGTCCCTCTGGATGGCATCCTTTCCTTCCAGCATGTCAACCACACCACACAGCCTGATGTCATCGGCAAGCTTCCTGAGGGTGCAGTCAGTCCCACTGTCCATGTTGCCGACAAAGATGTTGAACAGCACCAGTCCCAGCAGTGACCCCTGAGGAATGCCCCTTGTCACTGCTCACCACTTGGACATCGACCTGTTGACTGCAACTCTTTGAGTGCGGCCATCCCACCAGTTCCTTATCCACTGAGTAGTCCATCCATCAAACCCATGTCTCTCCAATTTAGAGACCAGGATTTCATGCGGGACAGTGTCAAATGCCTTGCGCAAGTCCAGGTAGATGACATCTGTTGCTCTTCCCTCATCCACCCATGCCACAACCCCGTCGTTGAAGGCCACCAAATTTGTCAGGCACAATTTGTCCTTAGTGAAGCCATGTTGGCTGTCACCAATCACCTCTGCATTTTCCATGTGCCTTAGCAGAGATTCCAGGAGGATCTGCTCCATGATCTTGCCAGGCACAGAAGTGAGACTGACTGGCCTATAGTTCCCCAGGTCTTCCTTTTTTCCCTTCTTAAAAATGGGGGTTATGTTGCCCTGTTTCCAGTCAGTGGGAACTTCAATGGGCTGCCACAACTTCTCAAATACGATGGACAGTGGCTTAGCAATTTCATACGCAAGTTCCCTCAGGACTCACAGCTGGATCTCATCAGGTCTCATGGACTTGTGCACCTTCAGGTTTCTTAAGTGGTCTTGAACCTGGTCTTCTCCTACAGTGGGAGGCTCCTCTTTCTCCCAGTCCCTGCCTTTACCTTCTGCAACCTGAGCGGTGTTGCTAGGGCTCTAGCCCGTGAAGATGGAGGGAAAATATTATTTTTTTAATAAGAATTTGTGGATTTAATACAAACTTCAAGAAATAAGGTCAAATACATAAAAGTTCACAAGGACTCAGGCTGAGGGAAGCGGAGTTTTGTGTCTTCTTTAGATAAAGATAAGCTCCTTGACTCTGAGAAATGTAAGTGCTCCCTGTACACTTTTCCTTTATGTCCAAAACTGGGCAGAATTGGGTGTCTGTACTGCATATAGCAGAATGGGATCCAGATGTTTCTCAGTCCTGTATAGATTTCATTAATAACAATTAATAACAACATGATCTATTTCAGGGAAAATGGTAATTAGGTAAAGTTTTACTGCCAAGAGGAGTAATCTCATACATTGATATAAACTGACCTTCTAATAAGGCTTATTGTTATGTCTTAAAACTTCCTAAATGAAATGTCAATGAACAATTAAAATATCAATGTTCTTCATTGCACTGTCTGTCAGTGAAATTGCTTCTAGATCAGTTATGGCTTTTTTCGCAAAGCCCATAATAATAATTTCATCAGTGTTAGATTTTAATCTACCACTTTGGGTGTACCTTTTCTATTTAATTGGTTTTGGAGTAACACTGTTTATTCATGGACTAACACAATCAACCAAACTGCATTTTCTGCACTGATATCAAACATTGGAAATGGTAAGCACTTCTGATTTTCTTTTTGTTCTTTTTGGTTTCGGTGCATGTCACTGTAGTTAGCTTCACATTAGTAGTTCCCAGGCAGCGCTACAGACTTGTGGAGGAGTGGCTGGAAAGCAGCCTGGCAGAAAATGATCTGGCGGTCCTGGCAGACAGTCAGCTGAACATGAGCCAGCAGTGTGCCCAGGTGGCCAAGAAGGCCAATGGCATCTTGGCCTGTATCAAGAATGGTGTGTCCAGCAGGAGCAGGGAAGTGATTATGCCCCTGTACTCGGCACTGGCACTGGTGAGGCCGCAGCCTGAGTACTGTGTTCAGTTTTGGGCACCACAGTATCGGAGAGACATAGAGGTGCTGGCGCGTGTCCAGAGAAGGGCAACGAAGCTGGTGAGGGGTCTGGAGAACAGGTCTTATGAGGAGCGGCTGAGAGAGTTGGGATTGTTTAGTCTGGAGAAGAGAAGGTTGAGGGGAGACCTTATCACTCTCTACAACTACCTGAAAGGAGGTTGTAGCGAGGTGGGGGTCGGTCTCTTCTCCCAAGTAACAAGCGACAGGACAAGAGGAAATGGCCTCAAGTTGTGCCAGGGGAGGTTTAGGTTGGATATTAGGAAAAACTTTTTTACTGAAAGGGTTATCAGGCATTGGAACAGGCTGCCCAGGGAGGTGGCGGAATTGCCATCCCTGGAGGTATTTAAAAGACGGGTGGATGTGGTGCTAAGGGACATGGGTTAGGGGTTGTTTTGGCAGTGTAGGTTTATGGTTGGACTCGATGATCTTGAAGGTCTCTTCCAACCCAAGTGATTCTATGATTCTATGATTTACAGAAGCACAGAATTACAGAATGTTAGGGGTTGGAAGGGACCTCTGGAGATCATCTAGTCCAACCCCCCTGCCAGAGGGGGGTTCATCTAAAGCAGGTTGCACAGGATGGCGTCCAGGTGGGTTTTGAATGTCTCCAAAGTCAGAGACTCCACTACCTCTCTGGGCAGCCTGTTTCAGTGCTCTGTCACTGGAACTTTACTTCTCAAAGTAAAGAAATTGTTCCTTATGTTCAGATGGAACTTCCTGTGTTCCAGCTTGTGCCCATTTCCTCTTGTGCTGTCACTGGAAACCACTGAAAAAAGTCTGACCCCACAGCCTCGACATCCACCCTTTAGATATTTATAAGCATTGACGAGATCCCCTCTCAGTCTTCTCCAAGCTAAACAGACCCACACGTCTCAGCCTTTCCACATAAGAGACATGCTCAAGACCCTTGATCACCTTCACAGCCCTGCACTGGACTCTTTCCAGTAGTTCCCTGTCCTTGAACTGGGGGGCCCAGACCTGGACACAGTACTCCAGATGTGGCCTCAGCAGGGCATAGTAGAGGGGGAGAATGACCTCTCTCAACCTGCTGGCCGCAGTCTTTTTAATACACCCCAGGCCTTCTTGGCCCCAGTCTTTATAACACACCACCATTGGCCCTCTTGGCCACAAAGGCACATTTAACATGTCTATTTTGTAACACAGATCAACTAAAGAGGAAGGCTTGACTTTTGGACAAGTATGTCTAGTACAGTACTATGCAGTTGTTGAATCAGGTTTGCAAATACTTGCTTCAAAGACCAGAGAAGCTTGTTGTGCAATCAAATAACAGTATTGGGAAGCTCTGATTAGAATGGAAACTCTATTCAGGTCTGCGGACATTCCAGCAGTGACTAAAGTTGGTGTCAGGATTTCTAATAAATGCTTTGCAACTGATTTTTTTAAAGAACCTTGGCAAAATAAGGACAGTAAGAAGGCTAAGCAATGACATACTTTCTTTAGGGATGTTTTTAAGGGACTACGTGGTTCTACGCACTTACTAAATCATACTACTTAGCCAGAGGAGTAGTTATAAGCTTCAGTTCATTTACATATATTTTTCTGAAGTACAGGATTGGTATGCCTGGGAAACAGGACCATGAGATCTTCACTTCACGTTTTCAGACTATGTGCAACAAATTTTATTCAGTGAATATAGTAACTTTTCCTAGTTAACTTACCATTTCCAGCCCACTGAAAGAGGCAGAGATTGGTATCACCCTATGAATTACTGTTCATCTCTTCATCATGCTTATTAAGATATGACATACGACTGGAAACAATCTGGGCAAACTAGCCCAATCTCCTGCTGTTCTATAATCCCTTTCACAAACTTGTTTGGGTATGTCTTGAAAGCTGGTAGGTATTTTTCCTTCACTACTCCCTTTAGGAGTTTGTTCCATGCTCTGATTCTTCTAATAGTTAGAAATCTTCTAATTTCCAGTCTAAATTTGTTCATTGCCCATTACCAACATTGTCCTTTAGCTTAAATATCTCTTTCTCCTCAGTATTTTGTTGTCCTGCTTACTCTTACAGACAGCAGTCATGTCTCATCCCATTATTTGTTTGAGTATTTGCATTTTTTAATGTGCTTTAAATCATATGGTGTTGCTGTTGGTCCCTGATTAGATTGCTGAATCTCTTAAAAGCAGGAGGGTTGCTTAAACCTGTTAAAAAATGGTTGTATCGATACTTGGGGAATGATCCTCAAGGCAAACATCTATTTGTATGAAGTGTTTTGAGATTGAATGCTATGCTACTTTTTTATGGATTTTACTCTTAGCAGCAGCTGCTTCATACCTAAAGAATGGCACCTGCCATGTTGCAACAACACCTGGAATTGAAAAGCTCCTTGGAGCAGCCAGCCTACCTCGGCGACTCTCTTTTCTGACACAGAACTAGGGTTGGGAAGGAGAGGGAAAGAAAGATAAAGGATACTATTTAGCTAGTGTTAAAAACTATTCATTAGCATGATCTGCTTCAGTGCATTTTAGTGGCTTTTAATCCTTTTAACTCTTTTCTGAGGGAGTGTTTTCCCACTGTAAACTTGCAGTTCATTGCTCTCTGTACAAAGCGATACCTATTTGATCAATGTCTAATGAAATGTTACCTAAATCTTTAAAGCAAACTATTGATTGAACAATTATGCTTCATTTATACTGAAGTGTTATCTATTCCCCTATTCAGTCCTCTGTTCCTTTATCTGACATTCTATAGACCCTCGTTATAACTCTATTTATAAGAACTGACACATTTAGACTGTAAATCAATTTTCCATTTTCATTGTATTGGAGAAATTGCTCTTCAGTAGGATTTTGCTCCCTCGAATGACAGGTTCAGCGTAGCACTTACATTTAATTGATCCGCTAGATTTGCTATTGAAGTACTTGCCAAGGTCGCACACATGAAGTAATCTGCAGTATTCTTACTGCTGAAAAAACTATTTCAATTTAAAATTAATGTTGAACTTTCTCAGCTAGAAAATGAACAGCCATTAGGTTGGTTTGTGTGATGCTGAAATAATTTCCTGGTTCAATACCATGTTGAACTTGTACATGTTAGTTGTTTTTTTTTTTTCTTTCAGCTCTGTGAAATGACTGGCACTTGTCACCTTCCTACAACTTAGGGACAACTTAGGGACATGTGTATTGATAATTAATTACTGAATATGAGTAAGTATGTTTGATAATATGTTAAGAGCACTACCTTGCAATCTCATTAAACTATTGAAGGAAGAAGAGCTATCTTAATCTAAACGTTACATAACAATGTCCAGAAAATGTCCCAGAAAATCCCTCATTAGCAAAAACAGAGGGAATCTTCGCATTCTTTATTGCTCTTACTAAGCTTTCCAAGACCGAGAGATGTCCCAAGACTTGCTTTTCAGATTTGTTGGGGAAAAAAATGAAAAGAACATTTAAATCATATTTTATGTACCTGAAATCCACTACTACACAAAGACCTTTACTAGGTCATAAACTTTCTGATGATTTTCTGAAAAGTGAGCCTTTTCACAGTCATCTGGCCGGTCTCACTGGTGTTTAACTGTCTTGAAGTGCTCTCTTCAGCAGAACCCTGAAGTGGCACTGGAATCAGCTTATGCTGCTTTGAGAACATAACTAAGTCTACCAACTATCTTTTCACTATTTGTAAATCAACCATTATGTGGAAAAAAAAAAAAAACAAATTAAACCCTCTCTACATTTTTGAACATTTTATTTCTTGAACATTTTCTTGAATATAAATCTAAAAAATATATATTCCATTTATTTCCTGTCTACAATATTATATATGAGAAAGGGAATAGCTTGACTAAATTTTTTTTTTTTTTTTACTTCATTTTTAGATCGTAACATTCTTTGCAAATGTAAATCCTTACTTGGATTAGTGTTATTCACCATCATTGAAACAGCAGTGCTTTAATTAGGACACCATGAATTTTCTTATTTCTAATGAGTATAAGTCTAACTTGCTTAGAATTTCTTCGCAAGTTGAAACTTAGAAGCTTGGCATCTGATTGCGCTACATTGCACTAATGATGGCATGAAAGGTATGAATAAAATATTTAAATTCTTGGATCTAAGAATTTCAGCTTCAGATTATTAATTTCAAAGTCCTATAAGCTGTTTGCTTTCACTACTTAGATTTTTAAATATATTATCTGTATAGCCTCTGCAAATTGTACAGAGTCAGAGTTCTCAGGTGATCTTAAGTGAATGGAGGTAGATGAATCAACTTAAGTTAAACAAATACAGTCTTAGGTCACTATGGCAGTGTGAACCCAGCACAACTCAAATATTTTTTAGACTTGAATACCTGTAAAAAAACCCTATTAAATGTGACTGTATTACTTATATTTTTTTATAACTATTGCAAAGTAGTACTTAGGAGTTTTAAGAGATTCATTTGGATTTAACGAAAGTGGAGTCATAACCTTGAAATTCAACTTGTCTTCTCTGGGATTTTCTAATTTGGACTACTGAATTCCATTTGTTAGTATTAGTTCCCTGAAAATAATCACATCAGTTCAGTACAATAGTTAGGTCTCTTGAATCTCAAAATTGGGAAATTAATGTGAGATAGGACCTTTGGATATTTTATAACTGTGGGATCACTCTGCTAGAAAGGATTTCAAAATAAAGAATACATGTGAAAAGGTGATGGTTACAAAAAGAGGTAACATTTCCTACATAAAGAGTTAAAATATGCTGAAGTAAAAAAACCCAAACATCTGAAATGTTTTTATTTCATAATTGTCGGTATGTGAAGTTTTTCTGAAGTGGTATTTTTCCATTTCTTCCTTTTTTAAGTAAAATTCCAAAACCAAACAAACTAACACACAACAAATAAACAAGAACAAGCTGTGGGGTTTTTTACTATTTTTTTCTTTGGGAAACTGCCTCTGCTCCTGCATTTCTGCTATAATAGTCACTGTCTAAATAGTGACACTTAAAATTCTTTCACTTTGAATTGTGATGACCTACAGGATCACTGCTGATTATGTAAGAATGTTTCACAGAAGAATATAAATTTTCAGAAAACGTTTCCACTCACATGAAGAATGGTATCACAAACACAAAGGATTTCTTCTCACCTTTGAGTAAACTTTGTTGACAAAGTTGATAGAAGTGACTAGTACTCACCAGATACATTTTGAAAACCCATGCTTTTAAAAAACCAATAAATCTCAAACATTTAAGGTAAGTCAGAGAAAGACTAGTTGAATTTCAAGATATCCCTGCCAGAACTCACAGAATACAAAGAAACAGGTACTCATTTGCACTTACATACACTAGTAAATTGGGAACACTTCTGCTATGATGAGTGCTGAAATAGAGAATGTATCTTTTGCCTGTGTGTATATAGTTGAATAGCTGTATGCCTGTTCCCATAAAAAAGCAGCAAGACCTGTTAGATTAAAATTATAACAAAAATTGAAGTTTATAAAATTCTAACCATGAGTTATTTGTTATACATAGTAATTTCATGCTGTGGTGAATTTCAAGAGTTAATTTCAGAAAGGATTACCCATGTGGCATGCAAATGTCTGCATTTCTATAGTGAAACATGGGAGTCTAATGGCAGATATGAATAACACAATGTACTAATTGCTGTAATTTATAGATTACTGCAGTGATGCATGCTGTTGGTGGTGTGAAACTTATTTATTCATTTCAGTTGTGGTTTGGGAGGCTGAATTTGACTGGTACGACTCCTACATGTGATATTTCCCAAGCCAAATGCAATGGGATATAAATGACGTTATTGAGAAAGATCTTGGTGTACCCAGCTGGTTGGTGTTCGTGTTCCAGGTATCACCTAAAAACTGCTACCAGAATGGCAATTAAAATTAAAGGTTGTTGCTGAACTACAATTTCAAATTAGATTCTGACATTATTTTTTGTCATCTTTTGTACCTATTAATAATCACCTATTAACAGCCACTGCCTTTTGAAATGAGAAAGAATTTTAGAAGAGATGCAAAAAATAATTTGTATGGGTATAACTAGCAAAACCAAACTTCCTCAACTATTTAGCCAGTTAAACCCAGCTTTCTTTCACAGACTATGTATTCAGTCTCAGGGAAGTCTTAGGAATAGGGAAAAAGCCATCACCACCAAAAAACTTATCAATAACTTTTGAGTTCTCGTTAGAATTCAGGAAAACACTGTTGTCCCAGCTTCAGCACTATAGCACTTGTATTAGACAAAATACAGTGACTGATAGCAAAATACAATAATAATAACAGACAAGAAAAATAAAGATGACACAGTTTAGAAGGTTAACTGTAATTAATGTTATATTTATATTTCTTCTAACAGAGAAGAGTTAAGGAAATGGCCTGTATGCTTCATAACCTCATAGAAAATAGTTCAAAAGATACATCAGGAAGTGAACTCAACCCATTCAAATGTTTGATATACTATATCAGTTTCCTCACTGATGTTTGTAACTTTCCAATATTCCCAAACAGTCGAGAAGTTACAGCTACATGCTTTTTCCTGCATTCTTTCCTAAACCCTAAATCTTACCTGATGCAACCCTGTCTCATTAATTGTTCTAGCTTTCACGGGGCACATGTATTGCTCTTTCTGTGTATCAGTAATTTAGAATTCCAAACTCAAACTAAACCAACAAAAAAACCCCAAACAAACAAAGAAAGAAAGATAAATTTGTTCACACAGAGCTTTAGAACTTACTGCAGATAGGAAAAATTTAACACTGGTTAAGGAATACATGATACTTCTACAGTACACAAAAGGACAATCCACCGAGGTTTATTAAACACATACAGGAACTCTATCTGACTCAAAAAATTCCTTGAGCTGAAAGTATTTGGACAATGAAAGAATACTGGGGAGTATCATTATTATCCTCTTCATAGTCTTTCCTCAACATCCTCAACATTCTTGAGGGTGCCAGGAGGAGGGGGCTAGTCTTTTTTCAGTGGTACACAGTGATAGGACAAGGGCCAATAGGTACAAACTTGAATATAGGAAGTTCCATCTAAACATGAGGAACTTCTTGATTTTGAGGGTGACGGATTACTGGAACAGGCTGCCCAGAGAGATGGTAGAGTCTCCAACACTGGAGACATTCAAAACCCGCCTGGACACCATCCTGTGCAACCTGCTGTAGGTGGACCTGCCTTGGCAGGGGGGTTGGACCAGAAGATCTCCAGAGGTCCCTCCCAACCCTTAACATTCTGTGATTCTGTGATTCTTTGATCTGCTTGTAGACAGTTTCACAGAGCACATCTTGACCTGGTATGATCTTTCTTGAGTTCAACAGTTGTTTTTCCACCTTCTCTTTATGCTGAACAGCTCTACTGATTAAAGACACAAGGAATGAGAAGAAAGAAGAAACAAAGATCGAGTTGATAAACATGAGTGCAAGATAGAGGAGAAGCATTAAAGATAAGGCAGATAGTAACAGTGAGTGAGTAAATAGGGGCAAGGAGTAAGGAGTGGTGGTAAGAATGACAAGACGGCTGCTAGTCACAGAAATAAATATTTTTAAATTAATTGACAAAAGGAGGGACTAGCACCCATACTATGCTTCACACATTCTTCTGCTACCCACTAGATTATAGAGGCTTCGTCTTATCTCTCATTTTTACAGAGCGTATGCCTATATGAAGACATTGCATAAGTTACAAGGATATGGATCTTCATCTGCTTTTATGGTGTGACATTTCTATCATCTGTTTTTCTGTATTTGATGAAGACTATAATTTTATGTATTGAATAGACTGGGATTGCTGGACATCCATCACTTCTTGACACTTTATGCCTGTGAGCTCAAAGAAGGACAAATAATTGCACCTTCTATGACAAACTGAGGAAAAATATTTTAACTCCTCTCTTTGCAAAGTGAGCACTGCGGTTGCCTTCACCCTGGGAATATTCAGTGCCGCTACTTGTTCAAGAATTGACATCTATACTCAGTCATGTGTACCTATTACACTTAAATGTGAAGAAAACTTGAAGCACTCACTATATTATTTGAATTTATTCTCCAGAACAAAACTATGACAGTTATCCTGCTTTCAGATGTATGCCATTGTGTGAAGAGGAAGAAGGTAAATTACAGCCATATTAAATGGAGATGACATTAATTGGAGGGGGAATGCCATAGGGTGAAACCTATAAGAAAGCACACTTAAATAAGACCTTGACTACATCTGCCCAGCTTTATCACATTAAATTATTGTGCTGGGAAGACTAATAAAGCACAGCTAATTATTATACAGAAGGCTTGCCCTAAAGCTCTGGACTATATCAGCCATTCTCTAATGGTTTAGGTACTCATGGGAAAGAAACAAAGATGCACAGATGAACTGTTAACAGTTTTTCATCCAACCAAGTGTCCCGTTCCCTTGAGACCATGGTGCTCATCCCAACTGGACTAGTGGCCTTGTCTGATGTGGGCATCCTATGCAGTGTATGTGTGTGATGTATGAGATAAAACAGAAATTGCTATTCACCTGCTACACCCTTCCCACTTAGTAAATAAATCTTAGATATTATGTCACTGAGTGGCTTGATTCCATCATGTTTAACTTTCCCTGTGATTGAGAACTAAAAAAAGATAAACAAAAAAGGAAGCCACTAACTTTGCAAGACAATGACATTTTCTCATTTACTTACTTCTGGTCAGTTATTGTGATTTGCAAATGTATTCACAAAGCCTTATTGCTCCTTTTTATGTTCTGTGTTTGGGCTTCACAGAAGCTAAACATGAGGAAAATGCAATTCACAAGAAATGTCGGGCGTGGCAGGGGTTGGGAAGATCAGCTGATTTCCAGTTGGTAAGAGTATTTAGGAGGGGATAATGGGAAGTAAAAAGTACAAGTTGAGAAAGCCATGGGTAACAGAAGATGGCTGGGAGGAGGCAGGCACATTTTAAAGAAGCTGTAGTGTCTTCTGAGATTGCTACGGAGGCAAGAAGGCAACTGCGGGTCCTCCTTCTAGGGCAGAAAAGGAGGGTTAGGAGCTGACAGAGAACCTCAGAGAGGTTTCTGCTGCTGCTAATCAAAAAATTAAGGGCAGTAATAGTGACTGTTGTAACAAGAATATAACCCTTTCCCATTATCTGCTGTTGCATCTTCCTATGCTCCGTAGATAGTGATGGTTACTCTAGCTTGAGAAAGAACTCTTAGATTTACTAAGTATGGGTAGCTGCTTATTCTGTTTCCTAGTGGTGGCTCTCTCTTTTGTATGGATGTCTTGTTAGGATCCTCATTTCAGTTACCCTACTAAATAAGTGACTTTGTTTCTCAAAACTCTTGTGTCCATCTCCTGCCGCTCTCGCTAGCTCTGTGGGAATCTGTATAGATGTGGGTAACTGTGGATGATGTGAATTCTGGAATAAATAAGGAGACATTATATTGACAGTACATACGATAAAGACATTCAAGATACGAGACAAAAAAAGACAGAAATGGAATTGTTAATTTGATAATAGTAACTCAACAATATTAGAGGGGAAAAAATGCTTATTTTGACACATATAAAATACTGAGTAAAAATCAGAGCTGGAAGACAGCAACTCAGCAAGGTTGAGGATCTGTCTGTACCATGGAACTACAGACACCTACATCTTCATGACCCGTTTGGCCTGCAGAGACTCTCACTGAGTGCCTGCACTGTAAGTGATGAGCATAGTCGTTTAACTTTGTGGCATGTTAGTCTAAGCTATCTGTTATGTCTACTAGCTAGTGATTAAATTATGTGTACATATAAACTGTCTACAATCCTGCTTACAGTCTTTGAACACAGCTAACGGTGCTCAAATAAAAGTGGTTTAAGAGAGGATTACACCCCCCAGCACTCTAACAATGCTTGCTGCAAAATTGTTCCCTTTAATATGAAAGGAAGCAGCCCTGGAATGATGTAATTTCTGGCCTTTCCATCCAGCCCTGAGGTTAGAGGCTATCATATTAGCAAACACAAATTTAATAGTGGATTTTAATTTAGCCTTATAAATCGTGTTATGGACATCAGCCAAGACTTGAAAAAAAGCCAAGAAAATACACCTCAAAATAGCATTGTTCTTACATTTGGAAGAGTTTATTATTCAATCTTATTAACCTGCAGTATCTCAAAGCTGTGTGTTTAATTTCTTTTGAACTTCAACCATCTTCCTAGATTTCTTTAAATTCTTTCTCTAAGGCTCATTACAGATGAAAGAAATATTTCCTTGTGCTTTCTTCTGACAATATTCAAAAATCCAAATGGTGTTTTCAACATTATATGTTAACTTTTTGATCACCTCTGAAATTACAGCAAGACATTTATTCTGATTCTTCTTTGTGCCATTGGTGAGATGTTCATAGAAAAAAATATTGTTATTGCATACATAAATGAATTACTTGTTCATTTTGTTTCATTTCATTGACTTGTTCAATCATTACACTTCATTCAAAAAGAGAACTATCTATGTTCAGAAGATTATATCAGATTACAGATTTTTTTTCCGTATGCAAAATAAAGAATGATGTGTATAAGCTTGTTTTCTCTAAAACCAGAAATATTAACTTATGGCTTTTAAATTAAATTTTACTTATGCTCTTCTCAGGAAGCCCTAACTCTTTCAATTAATTGAAAACAAGTTTTCTTTTAAACAGTTTTTAAGAAAAGTAAACCAGCCGTAGTATAATGATAATACAGTGATTTTGCACTTCTGAAGGGGCTTTTCACTTCAGGCTTTCAAAGCTGCTTAGAAGCATTAAGGATGAGATTTTTAAAAGGAACTAATATTAGTTTACTGATACTCTTGTTAAACTCTGGAAAATTCTCACTAACTTCAGCCAGAGTGAAACCAGGCCAATTGTGAGTGTCTTGGGACAAGTTTCCCCCACACCCTTAAGCTATTTTCCATAACTGATGGTTTCAGAAAGTAAATACACTGAAGCACACAGCCATGACACATTTCATCAAGCAGCACAGAAAGAGCTATGGTGACCTTGTCGGAGGTCTGGACTTGAATTTCAGGGTAGTATCCTAAACATTATGATATACTTCTCTGTTGCATAACTCATCCAACAGTTGTATGGAATTCATTAAACAGTGCAAATACCTTTAAAAGTTGATTTATGACCCCCAGATAAAAGTCAGGTAACTCTTGTTGACGTTGACAGACATTGGGAAGGGACTCTTTTATTTCTTACCTGTTGGGTTTTGGGTGTTTTTTCAGGAAAGATTAGATAAAGAGTAAAACTGTGCAGAAATTTGCTCATTGGGAATGGGAATAATTTTTAAACTACTGTTCCTTAATAGGGCAAAAACTTGTGAAAAAATTCAAAACATGAATTTTGGAAGTATTGAAAATTTCCCGTCTCAATTTTTCCGTTTATAGATTTTTAGTCATTTTCCTGCAGACTTCTATGGAGACAGAAGAAACAAGTGATTTCTCACTTTCCCCAGCAGCTGCTGACTGAAATTGCCCTAATTCCTCCCAGCAGCTCATATCTGCTCAGTACGGCTCAGAGGAGACAGGCAGAGATCAGTGCTATAAGCAGTACCCCCCTGTCTCCTTCCTTTTCTCTCCTATAGGGACATCTGCATTTATATACTAGCACATGAGGATGCTGTAGAGTCCTGATATGGGATGTGGTCCTGCAGCCCTGTAGAAAGTAGAGCAGAGCAGGTCCAGTCAGAGTTGCCCCAGGACAGCCACCCAAGGTATGTTGGAGGTCAAACAGGGAAGGCAAGTCAACAAGACAAGGGTCAGCAAGGGAGTGTCATGGCACGGGCCTCCCTACTGCACAATATGGGAGAGGGACAAGGCAAAGGGTCTGAACTCCACCACAGCCAACACAGGAGGGGGAGAGAACCATAGAGTCTTACCCCACACTTTATCCCAGATCACTGCTGCCTTGCCGCAGTTGGCCCCAGCCTCTTGCACTGCAGCCCCAGGAGCAGAAGGGAGAGGGATGGTAGGGGGGGAGGCCACAGAACTTGTTGCTTTTAGGGCCCTGATGCTTTCATTATAAATATTTATGCTTAGTCGAAGTGCTAGAATACGTCACTTCTTTTCCACTGCTTTTCCTCTCCCAAATGCAGAGGAAGAACTCTCTCTTACAACTTGTTAGGTTTCCTGCAGCAGTGCTATGTTTCATCCAACAATTATCTGAGTATTGCATACCATCTCAGTTACTCAATCATTTTTACATATGATTGTGAAACCTTTGCATCAACTCACAAGTCCAAACATTATATAAGCAAAAATTTTAAGTTTTCTGTGTTCTGTATTCTCCTGTCTTCCCAATAATGTTTGTTAGTGGTGATTCTCCGCTCCAAGCATCAAAGAGAATCTTTTTCAAACATTACAGATTTGAGCTTTCTGCTCATTTGCATATGTGTAGATGACTTAACGGATGTCGTTAGGTGATTTGCCAGACTACCTGAGGTACAGTTCTTGATTATATTAATTTACGCTTCTTGGTCATTATCCATTTTTTTCACATATTTCACGGGACTGTGGGTAATAAAGACTGCTCACCATATGTGTGAAATGGCAGTCCTTCTCAATCCTCCCCAATTCCCCAGAAGTATTTTCTAGTTTATTATCCAAAATTAGCTCATTGCAGATACTGCATCTGGTGGATATTGCTGTGGTGATTCACTAGGGTGCTGGTTAATGTTTTGATAAGCTGAGTTACTGTGGAAAATATGACAGCATAATCAGCTGTCAGATATTTCTTATGCGTCTGAATAAATCATTCACCTGTTGATGCCAGATATATCATGAATTGTCAAGGAGAAAGATGGCTGTTTAATAAAAAAGATGAAGCTCTGGGACATACAATATTGTGTTAAAAGTAGAGGACTAAATTTTTTTCACAACCACAACCGAGAAGGGTATAATAGGACTGTTGCAGCAGTACAGCAGTAGTGAAATATTGGAAGCCTGGGTATACATTTTTAAGATTTGTAGATTTGTCGTTGACTGCTTTTAAGATTTACATTTTGAAAATTATTTCTGATGCATCTTAACTGATGGCATCAGCATTTTGAAAATGTGACAATCAGAGGTGGCAGAAATAATTTTATTGGAAACCTTTTGCTATGTAATATGAAAATGAACCTTTCCATGTCCCATAGGACAATGTTGATTATATTTTTGCAATAGGAAATTCCAAAAAAAAAAAGGTCAGTGACTTATGATTTGTTCTGTATTGATTTTTCTTTATTTTTAAATGAAAGTTTGCCAAATTGAAAATGTACTATTTTCCTTCCCTGATTTTTTCCAAATTTATTAATAATTCAGTAAAATAATTTCTGTGTTTCTAATGGTTGTGGAGCTTGTTTATCGACATTTCATTTCTTTTATTTCCTAGAATTTTACATTCTAACATTGCAAAACATTTATGATTTTAGAAAAGATCGTATGACAGAAAGTGTGTTAATGATGTAAATAGGCTTTCATAATCATATCTTTAGCAGCAACTCCTTACCTTTGTATGTAAAGAATTTTTGATGTAGCCTTAATTATTTGGCACACATAAAGCAGCTGCTCATAACACAATTATGTGTTCTCTCTCCCTCTTTCTCTGTATGTGTGCTTATAATAAATATTTCATTGCTTAACACTTTTTTTCAAATCAGCCCAAATATCTTATATGCTTACATAAATATATATTATGTATATTTTTTTTCTACTATTCGCTATAGTGAAAGGGGTTATTACAATCTGATGCCCCAGGACATGTTCCGTCTTGTCTTAAAACCAGACTGTCACTAAAGTCAGAGGGACACGTATATCAGCATAGTTTGTCAGTAAGCTACAATCAGATGTAGAAAATATGCAGCCACTGAAGCGCACAAATGACAGTTCTGTTCTTTCAGCAAAATAGAATTATCTACAATAAAAGCAAATACTGCCTTTGAGACAGACAGAATTTTCTCAAAAGTCTACTTTAAAGCAGTGAATCCTCACCCGTTTTCACCTTTCTGAACTAAAGATAAATGCATCATTGCTTTATGCTCCATGTAGTGTCATTGTTTAGTAAGACATATATTCAAACAGAGACTCAATGAACAAACTTTGCCTACTTGGAAGACATTTCACAGTCAATGTTTCTCTCCAAAAAAAGAAAAAAGCAAACAACACACGACAAATGTTAATCATATTTTTTAAATGGATTCAGGGAAGTTTTTCAGGTATTTTGTTGGCAAGAACCTGTGTAGACGAGGATGCAGGGCAATAAAAAGAAAAGGAGAAACTTGTTACTAGAGTAACTGCACTCCTGGACTGCAACCTCAGCAGTGCCTTGTGCAAGAAATTAGTGACAAGACAGGTTAAAAGTTTAAAAGTTAACAAAGTTCTTCCCTGTTACCTTCTTAACACGTGTAGTTTAGTGAAATGAGGTTTGCAAGCTAACAGTAAAACCGGCACCTGTTGTCTCTTACAGCCCCTGAAAGCAGGAAGAATTCACATCCCTTTGCTGGGTCACCCCTCTCTGGGTCTCCTGAAGGAATCACAGGCTCTGAAAAAACGAGTGCCATTAGTTTTATAATCCTTTTGCCGCTAGATGTCCCTGTGCAACAAACTTTTAGAAGGGAGTACCACGAAACTTGGAGAAGCAAAGCAGCGGCAACAGGGCATGTGAAGATAGTAATGAAATTGGATTGAGCGGAACTTGGCCATTTTTTTTAGGTAATAATGGCAGTAACTAGAAACAACACTGAAGATTATCCAACCTGTACCAAACATTATTATTCATTGACACAAATATAAGGTCTCTGGCACGTTATTGACAGTCAGCATCATTTAATTGCCTATGTAATGTCTTCTCCCACAAGGGTAAAATGACGCATTGAAATAAGCCTGTAATGCCTGGCTATCCTACTTGTTCATTCAATAAACTTGAAATGTCCTTGGTGCTCTGGATAGAAAGACAGATTTAAAGCAACAACAGTCACAGCTATTTAATAAAATAGCCACGGTACTACTTTAATTAAAGCAAACATTTGCATATCCTGATTTGAATACAAGAAAATGATTATTTTTAAAGAATTGGAACAGTAAATTTATACTGAAAAACACCATTTCTAAATTACACTCACTTACAGCCAAAAAACCTTCTCCATTGACAAATTAGGATTTTTTAAGGATTAGAAATATGTCAAATGTTTGCAAAATAATTTGGACAGTAGTGTGCTGCAGGGATACTTGTGTTTGAGCAGCACTAGAAAGCTGATGTGCAGCAATTATTTTGTTGTCTCCTGGAGGAACTAAACTTGGCATTCTATGAAGGAAATCATTGCATAAACCCAAACGTATTAGATGTCTGCTTGTCGTGCATGGAATTTTGTTTGTTTTCTTCAAGAAAGCATTTAGGTTTGGCTCTTTCCTTTCATAAACACTAGAATATTGCTTTGAACAACATGTTTCCTGCAGATTCCTGCTTCAGAAATCCAGCTTCAGCAAAAAAGGCAGGTCACATACACATGCAATTTAAAAATATTGCTTCTTTCACTAAAAATCAGAGCTAATTTTATTTGGAAGACAACATATATTCAATGAAGATTTTCATGTAAAGTCTTCTTAGACCAAACTGTGCTTATTTACTATTTCATTGGGGGTTTTTTTCTTTTCTTTTTCTTTTTTTCCCCTCTTTTCTGCTCCCCTCCCCCCAAGAGATTTATTCATCCTCTGTCAGCAGCTCTTTACTAGGTAGCAGAAGAATCACATAAAGTAATTTCGATAACTTCCAAGGTATCTTCCACAAAGCACATACCACAAAACCTGTATTGACTGGAGTCATCTAGCAGAGGTAATGTGCAAATAGTCTTTTGCTGTGTATGACTTAATTCTTTGCTTAGTTTTTTGAGTGTAAAAATAATTATTTTAATAATTGTGTAGATTATTTCTTTATGCAGTCATTTTCTGTGCTGTTAAGGTCAACTGTCTTTACAGGAGTTGATAAATACAGACACAGAGATATCCATAGACTTCTCTTGTGACTTTGAAAATTTTATCTTTGTGTACCTCATGAAATCACAAAAAAACAGCCTGTAAAGATTCAGGAGACCAGAGGCCATAACAACACTAAGTGATGGATTAAATATACATATTTAGTCCCTGGTTCAGGAAGGACAGGGAACTGCTGGAGAGGGTACAGCAAAGGGCTGCAAAGATGATTAGGGAAGTATAACATCTTTCTTATGAGGAAAGGCTGAGGGACTTGAGTCTTTTTAGTCTGGAGAAGAGAAAATCAAGGGTAGATCTTATCAATGCTTATAAATGCTTAAAGGGAGGGTGTCAGGAGGATGGGGCCAGTCCTTAGGATGTTCCATCTAAACACGAGGAGGAACTTCTTGACTTTGAGGGTGGCAAAGCACTGGAACAGGCTGCCCAGAGAGGTCGTGAAGTCTCCAACTCTGGGGACATTTAAAACCCACCAGGACACCATCCTGTGCAACCTGCTGTAGGTGGACGTGCTCTGGCAGGGGGGTTGGACTAGATGATCTCCAGAGGTCCCTTCCAACCCCTGTGACTCTGTGATATATGTCAATGTGCATATATAATAGTAATAGAAACAATGCCAAAAAATGTTCCCAGGCACTTGATCCCTCTATACAATTATTCGCATGTTCTGTGCACGAATTTTTTAAGTGACAATTAACACTACCAAAACCAGCAGTTTAGCAATGGTTCCCAGCTCTGTGGATGTTTGCATGAAAGGGACCACTCCTCACAGGAAGTTTTGGGACTTGATAGACCATTCTGTCCACCTGACCTTTGTGCCAGGGAAGCAGCACAGATATGTTTGATTTACTAAGACATAGGCAAATTTGCATAGAATTGTAGAGTGGTTTAGGTTGGAAGGGACCTCAAAGAACATCTAGTTCCAATCCCCTTGCCATTGTCAAGGACAGCTCCTACTAGACCAGATTGGTCAAGTTTTATGGACAAACTTAGTTCAGAACACTTCAGAGATTTCTTAGGAGTGTGGTAGGGCCAGGAAGCTCATCACATGAGCTGAATGTAATTAATTAAAGCTGTGAAGACGTCTAATCAAACTGTTCCCATTTTTCTATAATCTTATCTATGAATTAAGATGCATGTCAGCATTTTAAATATCTCGTAATTCAGTGTACTGAAATACTGGAGTAAAATGCTATGAAAAGTTTATATTTCTTTTCCCAACAGTTTTATCTGTAAATGCTTGGGGATCATCTGTATACTACTTTTATATATAAGAAAAAAAAATAATCTATTCTCATCAGCTGTGGTTAAAACTGGCTGTTAAGACTGCAAAGTTTGAATCATATTCCATTTATGGAGAAAATAACTGAAGAGTAAAATAACTATCATTAAGTTCATAACAACTGAAAGAAATGTCTCATTTACAGAAATAAATCAGTACTGCTTCTTGGTTTTCATGTGGTACACTGTCTCAGTTTAGTCAGTTGTTGCAGCTTCTTATTTCAGCCTGTTTGATTAGGGAAGCAGCAAATGATCAAACACTGTTTGCTGTTTCCCCTACCGTGAAAAATGGTACTGTAGATAGCAAACACTCTTCCCTGCAAATGGAATTTGTGAAGGATTCAGAAGCATCTGGTTGCAGAAAAACCCTTTCCCCATCCCTTTCTTATTTTAAATAGAATTTATGATATTTATTTTTACTCTGACCCTCCCATCTTTCCCTTTTATTATGTACTCTTGGGTGTTTGTTTGTTGGGTGTTGGGGTTTTTTTGAGGGGGTGTTTGGGCATGTTTTGGGGTTCTTTTTCTTCTTTTTTTTTCTCTCTGATATGTATTCATTGTAAACACTCTCCATTTTCCCCTCAGGGCTAGGAAGGCACTGGGAAGATTTCACCAAAGCTTTCTTAAGTATGAATTATGAAAGTATAAAAGTAACCTACAGACTCTCAAATTATGGAGAATACACTGATGAAGCATCACTATATGCTTGTCTTGGTCTTACATTCTTCCCTAGACAATCACTAGCAGCAGTTGGTGAAGAGTGAATATTTGGCTAAGAGACCTTGAACAGTTCTTCTGATGTAATGCAAGACACTTCACTTTTTTTTTGTTCAGAGCATGCTTTTTCCACAGATCTCATCGATCTGAAAGATTTGTGGTTAGAAGTAACTATCATGATTTTCTCATTTGACTTCTTGTTGTACACTGAACTTCCACAGACTGTGCACAAAGGAACTTAGTATTAGAGTCAGGTTTTGTACATCTACTATTTCCTTAGAATTACACTGAGAGAGCAGACTAGGGTATTCATTGTTCCAAGATAAAACTCCACGGTGAATGTGTGAGAGAGAGAGTGTCCACAGGGAGAAAAATTTTAAGGAATTTTTTTTTCCACTAATGAAATTCCTTGTTCAGATTTAGAAGAAATTAATAGTTTTGTTCTAGTAAGGAACACATGATGTGGATCTTCTGTGTAGCAACCTAATCCACTGCTGCTAGACTGCCAAACTGTCTGCTCAGTTTTGTTCTAAAGAAAGTTATACACAAGTGTCAACAGCGCTATGTTTATAACTAATCCACAGCACTCTTTTTTGTGAAGCTTTATTCTAGTCACTGCATCCTGTGTGAGCAGCAGGAATTGTGGAAAGATCAAATAAACCCATGACTTTGGGTTAGGATCCCCACTGACATGTGTGTACCACTAGCTCAAGCAGTCAAATGTGTGACAGCAGCAGCATATTAGGCAGGAGTGACTAGGAGTAAAAAAATAAAAAATACTTCTTCCTTATTCTGTTTCTCAAACAGCAAAGCCATATTTCAGGAATATATTCAGATTTCTACAATAATGTATTTGGCAGACAATTTTTCATTACCATTCCTGAAGGACATAGCACATAGCAATTTTTCCTGTTACTTATGCCAATTATTTATATTTCTTCTAACGGATATTTTTAACTGGTTTTGATGTTTTGTCAGATTAAGTGGGAAATGTACTGGAGCTGTACTGGAGAAATGTAAGAGCCAAGAATCTTTGAAGCAAAATACTCTCAGGCTTTAAAATGATTCTTAGGTTGAACTCTATATTTGAGATTATCTTACGTAAGTCTCAGAAGTAGAAAGATTTTAAGTAAAACCACCGTGGAATTACATTAAGTATCAATTTGCTGCTGCTGTCAGGTGGTCATTTCTGCCGGGGAGCACAATAACTTCTCAGTCAACTACAGAAGCGCTAAGCAGATCAGGAAGTAAAAGTATATAGATGAAACATAAGAATTAATTTTATATTGGAAAGGCATAGTTATCTACCCCAAATCTGGTCAGTAAGCAGGTACTAACATTGCTAATTTTCTGAAAGTCTCTGAAGATGTTTAATACTGAAATGATGAAGACATTAATTTTCCATCTCATACAGAGTATGTCTCTTCCAACGGTACAGATCAAGGGGATTGACAAGTACTTCTAAATAGAAATATCCCCTAATGCCTAATCTCCAGTGTCGCTTCCTATAGGTTCCACAATTACTCTAAGAGAAAACTGCCTAAACTTCCCTATGGAAGAGAAAGATACTTCTTGCGCTGACTGAAAATCAGACACTTAAGAAATAAGTTAAAAGGTGTCACAAACAATGCTTTTCTCTCTTAACTTCCATTCTGGCTATCAAGGGAACAAAAAAGTCTAAAATAGCTTTAACTGGGGTCAGGGGTCACTGTAGCAGTGACCGGAGCAGTAGGAATGGAAGCTTTAAAAGACTTTCCTGATATTTTAAAATGAAATTCTCTATAGTGACTTATTGCTATAAAAGAAAGTCTTTAATAAAAGCATAGCGCTATATTGAAAACCGTTGCAGGGAGCAGGAATCCAAACACGGTAAATCAGGAAAAGGCCTGGGAATAGAAAAAAGGCTCTCTTCTCTTTCAAATGCTTTGCTCTACAAAGTGATTCATATTGGGGTTTAATTTTAAAAAGAATAAAAAATGGGGAATGTAAGTCCCTTTCTTTGAATAGTTCAGCTTATCATGAAGTCTGGCCTAGTGGCCTCCCAGAGCCTAAGCAGCTCTTAAGGTTATGACTAGTTCCTGATGAGCTGTACCCAGCAAATATAATCACAGCTCTGTTTCTTCATTTTTCTCCTTCTTATATTCATACTGTGCCTTACAATAGGATAGAAGCAAATACATAGAATTTTAAGGGACACTCCGCCAGAGATGACTATGTCAGCAGTATGTCACACACTTTTTAATGATTTTTGCACTTTGAACATGCACTGAACATGAACATGAGCATGAACATGAACACAGAGCTCAGCTGGGGAAGAAACATCTGAAAGCAGAATTTTATTTTTTCTTAGCTTTTTTTTTGGCAGAAGTGGTTCATGACAGATAATTTTTTGTAAAAATACAGACATGGGAAGTCAGGAATTTCAGAACTCCCAAGATTTGATGCTCCAGGGAGTTTTACTTTCCTGAATCGGAAAAGTCCGTGGATATCATCTCAAGAAAGGGCATTCAAGGTCTCTAGAGTTTCCTTGTCAAATAATATGAAGGCCTTGGATTGCTGGCAGGAATGGGAAGACCAAAGTTTTAAAGTTTTATTGTGTCAGAATTACCTGGGAAAATTCAAAGTGTTTCCCAGTCCTGGGCTCCAAATAGGGTCAGGCATCGTTGCTAATCCTTCTCCCACACAATTGCAAACACATCTGAAGAATCACAACATGTTATTTTGCTTTATTGAGAACTGCAAGAGGGAGAGGGAGAAAATTGGTTAGAGATTTACCGGGTTAACACAACACAAAGAAAAGTGTCTTGCCAGTCCATCTGTCTAGCTGTCTGCCTATCAAAGGAATCTAAAAGACATGTGCTCTGTGTTTTCCAAAGAGCGAATGAATTTAGGTGTGTTGGAGGGTCACTCCTTAACTACCTCATAATATCATAGAATCATAACATTGTTTAGGTTGGAAGGGACCTTAAAGATCATCTAGTTCCAACTCCCCTGCCATGGGCAGGGACATCTCCCACTAGACCAGGTTACTCAAAACCCCATCTGGTCTGGTCTTGAACACTTCCAGGGATGGGGCATCCACAACTTCCCTGGGCAACCTGTTCCAGTGCCTTACTACCATCATAGTGAAAAATTTCTTCCTGTGATCTAATCTAAATCCACATTCTTCCAGTTTGAAGCCATTACCCCTCATCTTATCACTACATACCCTAGTAAAAATTCCCTTTCCAGCTTTCTTGTAGGCCCCTTTCAGATACTGGAAGGCTGCTATAAGGTCTCCCTGGAACTTTCCTCCAGGCTGAACAACCCTAACTATCTCAGCCTGTTGTCATAGGAGAGGTGCTCCAGCCCTCTGATCATCTCAATCCTGCTTGTCCATGTCTCCAACCAAGATGTTAAACAGCATCTGTCCCAGTACTGACCCCTGAAGAACGCCAATTGTCACTGGTTGCCACTTGGACATGGACCTATTGACTGCAACTCTTTGAGTGAGACTGTCCATCCAGTTCCTCATGCACTGAGTGGTCCATCTGTCAATTTCATGTCTTTCCCAGGTCTCTCTTTCCAGGAGACCAGCTTCTATTAATCTAGCTCATGTGCTTTCAATTCTCCTTTCAGGCTGCTTTGTAGACCAATAAACATGTAAACCAGCAAAGACAGTTATGACTATCTCAGAGCCATTTACTTCTGCATACCACTTGTCTAATTTCTTATTTGCAGAAAGAGTTTAGGAAGCCTAAACTGAGATCTCTCCATCCTTGATTATGGCAAAATTATGTTCTTGCTTTGCTCAAACCCTATGTAGCTAAATAAGCAGATATCATTTTAATGAATACTTAGAGAAGTTCTGTTTCTCTAAGAGATTCTGTCTGTCAGATTTTCTTCTGCCCATTTCTATAGATTATTCTACAATATCCTCATGGTGACAGGAAAATAATGGTATATTACACTGGCATGCAATCAGCATGGTGTTTCTCCAGCAATATATTATATCAAATCATCAGCATAGTAACATTAGAGCAGTATCGCTTTGACAATGATTTAAACTAACATATCATCAGCACTACTGTACATCACTTCATAGACAGCGTATGTTTATCATCAGATTGATGTTGCTGTAGCAAGGAGTATTAGCATAATACAGGGGTGATGTAAGTACAATAGGTAAGCTTTCTACTGCTGCTGTAATATTAAGTATTAGCATAATGCAGGGGTGATGTAAGTACAGTAAGTCCATTTTTCCTCTTAATCATTTTTCCAATTAATTTATCTGTGGAAAGTCCATATGCATTCACTTTACACATGATGGTTAGATTGTGCTACTCTGGTACTTATAACTGATTTAATTAGGACAATCAAGCCTGATATTTGCATTGCTTAAATGAATGAAAATTTTGCTGTTGATTTAAAAGAAACAAGATAAAATTTTAGTTGAGAAACACTGTCTTGCTCATTGCAAGAAATTTTGACACTGAAAGGAATGTCTAACTGAGTACATTGGCCAGAAATTCAGGCAGGTGCCTTCTGCTCCTGGTGGTTTTCCTATATTATTATTGTGTTTATGATTTGATGGAACAGTAATCTGAATACCTGAGTGGTCTTGTGTGAGATGTTTCTCATTGAGAAGTTTTTCTTTCATATGGTATTATTTTCTTTTTGTTGATTAAAAAACTTTTAGCAGTTTATCAGTAATATTAATAAAATACCTAACACACCAGGATTGCAATCTAGGTTCTATAGCCTTCTAAGTAATACTTCATTAGTCTTTAATGAAAGTTTAATAAAGCAATACAGAATAGAAAAAAAAAATCTGGTTTGCATGGGTTTTTTTGCTCTTTACAGAAGACAGTTATCTTTATTATAAAATATTCTTCTAAAATCAGCTGAGAAATTTTGCCTGTTACAACAGCAAAGTTGTCCGTACAGTAGTGAGATGGAGAATATTTAGGTTGAAGAAAGTAGATGACACATACACACTTAAATACCTTTTGGATTCTCATGGAGAAAAGCATCCTTACCTCATGCTTCTGAGAGAAGCGTACAGAAGTGATGTAGGTTCTCAAAGAGATAAGAGGGAAGTGGAATTGAGTTAGCAGAGTACTATGGTTCTGCCATCAGTCAAGGAGGAGGCAGGACCAGGGGTTGAGGGGATGGGACTGAAAGAAATAAGCCTAAAACAGAGGGGGAAAGAAGCATCTATTGGCCTAGAGAAAGGGCCGTGGTGCTAGAAAGGGGAAGACTCAGCAGCAATGAGACTGAGAGTATTAGTTGGCAGCAGGATGAAAGAAGAGGATTGACGCCAGGTTTTAGCCAGCAAACAAAGCAAAAAAAAAGTTTCTCCCTCTCCCACAACTCAGTTTAAATGCCTGAAAAAGCTTCACCCCCTTGATCTCCTCATTGCTCTGGGGTGGAAACTAGGGACACTTGTCAAGTCAGAAATGTTCTGAGTTTATTCCTAGCCTGCATACATTGTTGCTCATTGTGTGTTCCTGTCTTTGTGCTGGCAAAGTCATGACCCATGTCCTCTTCTTGAAGTTGGTGTCTGAGACCAACATGGCTCTGAGACTGTTCGTTAGCTTGAAATGTAAGGCAGCAATACAAAGTGACAATGCGTGATTTTGAGTAAACGTGCTAACAAAAACTGGCCCTCAGCATTTTTAGCATAAGATAAGGATGGCTGGATTGTTTCCAATCCATATAGAACTTCTTTCAAGTCATTCAGATCTGCATCAAAACCTCTGTATTGTTTACACTATAGTTCACTACATCCCATGACATTTGCAGAAAATAATTTAGTTTCTTTCTAACCCTCTTATGCATAAGATTCAATGTGTGACATTTATGAAAGAGCTTAAGTAACTTAAACCCATTTGTGTAGCACAAGGCAACTCAGTGACAGAGAGTTCTGGCACTTCTTCAAGGCAGGAGACAGTGTTGAACAGAGATATATCTTTGTTCCTAACTAAAAAATTTCCATATTGCGTTAGAAAATCCTACCACACAACCACACTGAGTTCTGCTGTTCACATTTTAGATCTTGCACTGTATCAATGCACCTTTAGAATCTTGTTGCCTCATGTCATTAATGTTTAGTTAAATTAGAAACATTAGGTGCAACAGTCCATACTCACATATCAAGAGTTAGAATTCACAAAAATCTAGAGATGGACTTCTGTGACTTAGGCACTTTTGAAAAGGTTATCCTGAGAGTTCTCTTTATGCAAATCATAGCAGAAAATTTTAATTGTGTATATTTGAAATACTGCTAGACAGCATTGAGATAGTTTTCCATGGTTCATAATGAATTTGCTAAACATGGAAGAGTTTCCTGTGTGCTCCTCTTCCACTGGCAAGATGAAAGTCCCTTGTACCTTTTGTCTGCTGCTTTGAGATTTAGGATGTTAGATTCAGTGGAAAGGAATTACAGAGCAAAGGCAGGTAGGGCAGAGGTGCCCGATAAACGTGATTTCTAACAGGCCTCTGTTACTCAGCACATCAGCTTGTTATGTGATAAATATTACACATGTAGCCCAGTATATTCACCCTTCTATAGCTGTGCAGAAAACAAATTTTAGCGCAACTTTTCAACAGGCTGGTAGCAGGTCTGCACGGGAAGTCAGTTCCCAAGAACCCATTAGCATTCCAAGCCACTGAGCAGCAGGGCAATTGTCAGGCTCCCCGTGAAACACATAGAAAGTGATTTAATGTTAACACTAAGAGGCTTTCTTGTAGCTAAGCAGCTCCATGAGTGCTGTGTCACCTACATCGCTGCCCTCAAATGATTTAAACAAGGCTCCTCTGCCTGGTCCGTAACCAAGCAGGCCTGCTTGTAATTTGACCTGCTAAACGGTTATGATCAGCCTTCTGGTTTTCCTGCAGACAAACAAGCTGCAGGACTGAGCATTTTACCTCTTGATCACCCAGTCTTCTCTCCAGGCTCTCACCAGACTCAACTCAGATGCCTGGCTCTTGTGACTATAACAGTGAGATGACAGTAGCATTTACATCTGAAAAGCAGGGCTGCTAATCTGAGCTCATGGGAAACTGTAAGTGCATGCAAAGAGTAGTGATACTACCACAGTTGGGGGTTATTCATCACTACTTTTTTTGTCTTTTGCTGTAACACTACAAAAGTTTCAAAAATAATTAAACAAACTTTTATTCCTTGCTGATACAAGGCCTTGCCAATATTTTTCAAGAAGATGATGAGGAGTTAAGTATTAACATTCTATTCTTTCCATCACAAACTGCAGCAGAAACTAGAATAACCATTAAATACTAACAAATGCTAGCAGCACCCAAGTCAAATGACAGGTCTGAGTAGCTTTCATCTAAACAAGGTCTCTATTACTGAGTGTTTGTTCTCCTCACTCAAGTTGTTCAAAGCTGGCAACCAAAGCTTCTCAGAGCACAAAGGCTCAGGAAGACTTCTACTGCAATCTGACAGGCATCATGTTCTCCTCTAACAGAAAGAGAGACTGTGGTGTTCAGATAAGGGCAAGTATTACATACATGCCTATTACATTAGGCATCAAACCTTGGTGGTCAGAAGCTGTCCAGAGAAAAGCAGCATCTCAGGTTTTTTAGGAAAGATAAAAACTTTAATCAATGTTATTATGAAAAAGCGTTATAGTTTATGCCAAGATTGGTGAATGATCATCTGTTTTAAAACAAACAAAAAGCAGAGAACTGACCATTCATTCCAGTTATTATCTGGGAGACCTGCCATCACCCCACCAGCTGCAGACTCAGCATGTGTATCTCAATGCAGACTCACCTCACTCCTAAACTGCAGTCCACTCCTCTGGTGTGACTCCCAAAATGACTCCTGGGGCACTCTAATCCCACCCAGTCAGAGATATTTCAGAGTAAATATTCTCTCCTCAAAAACATAGAACAACAGATAAACATGATCTTTATCTGTTTGGCTCTTACTCTATCATATACAAGTGCACGAGGACAACTTTTTGTGAAAAAAGTAATGGTGGAGTGGTAATATAGATGTCTGTGACAACTCATTTGTTATGCTGTTCCAAAGTATGCCCATGTTAGGTAATATTGTACCCTGTGACTGTACAGTAAGTTCAGATTTGGATCTTGAAAGGTTTTTTTTCCTGGGATGGTGTGTTTTCATGTACTCAGGTTACTTGATGGATTCCTACATTTTAGGAGTTGGTTTAACCAATCAAAATTCTTGAAGTGAACTGAAGCTGAACTTGATGCTGTGGATAAATTAGGTGTGAATACTTTAAAGTGAGATATTCAGTCATGGCTTAAAGATGTCTCATGAAGGGAAATTCACTGCCCTTGGTGTGCTGTTCCTGTGGTTAAATTTCTCATTAGCAAAAAGTGAGATTCTTGTTCCAGCATCAGCCTTCACATATTAACAATAGAAATTAATTTGTCTGTTAGATTAAACTCATATTTTTCTACCTCTACTATTAGAGAACATTTGATTCATTTAACATTCTCTTCAAAGAACTAATTCACTTGAGCTCCTTAAATGTTTTACTATGATAAATATTTTTCCTCTAACAACTTCCTGATATTAGAGAGAAAATGTGTGTCTATGTATATTATATAGAGAGAAAATACTTAAACATATATTACCAGAGATGGGAAGAAAATAAGCTGTGGAAAGTGAAATAGATAGTCCTATTCTATTTCTTTCTGTTCTCCACTGTGATTAGTGATGTTAAGTAGCTTGCACGGGATCCTTTATTCTCCTTCTATGACCTTACTCCATCTTGTCTGAAAGAATCCCATTGATCAATGCATCCAAAATTCCTCTTGTCAGCTCATAACAAGGGCAGAGAATGCTTTGACATGCAAGAACTTCAGAATTCCTCTTCATTTCAGTTAGAATTTCCTGACAATTTTTAGGTAGAACAAGCAAGAAGCAGAAAGCAAATAGACTGCTGAAATTTCAGTAAGATGACTCCTAACCATGCTTAAGTATTGAAATATAGTATGCCTACTCTCATTTTAAATGAAAAGTATAGACTTGATTCTTCTTTCTCTGGAGGAAGAGGTAGCTTCCACACCCTTCATTTATTAAGGATGATTCTCCTGTGTCTGTGTTGATTAATAAAGCTTACATTGACAAGAAAGGCTGGTGTGACACAAAGCACTTACACGGGAATTTTTAAAGAACTTTCCTCATAGGCCTAATTTCTTAGTTATCATTGTATTATCTTCTGCCATTTTCAGCCAATCTGCTGTAGCTAACTCACTCAATGAAAGAGTGCATCTTAATTTGTCAAAAGCAATTAAAATAATTCATCACACTGGAAAGTACATGCAGCATGTGTACAACTGAAGTACTTCCTGTAGGTGAGGAGATTCTATTATTCATTCTATTGTGATTTTGAATTATGTGTATTCACTGTTTGCAGTGCATTCTAAGAAATTTACAGAGCCTTTACAAATCTAATCTTCAGGCTGCTGGAACTTCTGACAAACTTATATTCTTCATCTGATGGCATCAGACAAATCACCAATTAAATTGCAACTGGTCAACTGTGGAGCTTTATGAAGCATGGTGCTTTTGTTTCCTATTTTCCCTCATTTGGTTGTGGTGGAATATTGGATTTTGTTTGGATTTGTATTTTTGCTCTGCTTACCCACTGCCAAAGCTATTGCAAGTCCATTGATATTCCCTCTAGCCTGCAGCCTGCATTGATTGAACCTTGTAGGAGTTCTGCTGTTGATAGCAGAAGATGAAGAGATAGTCAGTAAACAAAACACTGATCCAGCAAATTCTTGAACAAAAGCTTACATTCTAATACCTGAGACATATCTCAGAATATGCCTAAGTTACTCTGTGATTTAATCAGAGAAATTCTGTAAAATGTAGAAAACTTTGGATTGTCATCAAGCCCAGTAGGCCCAGTACTACAGAAACAGAAATTCTTACCTGAACAGGAAGAATACACTGTTCTTTCTAGATTAATCCTGCTCTCTCTCAGCTCATGCCTTCTCATTTGCTTGTCAATAAAGAGAATTTATATTTTTCAATTTTTAGGCTGAGTTTTGGGTCACCTCACTCTGTAATCAGAGCTTTTTAGCTGATACTGACTACATCAAATATCTACGTTACTTCCCTCCAGAAGTTGAACAGCTATGGATATAATAACTGAACAGACTCAAGCAATGTTAATTTTACTGCTATAATTAAAGCAATCACAGAAAATAGATAACTGTCATGTATATACTGTAAACTTATCCCCAGACCTACCATCTCCTGACTGTAACCTGTGAAGATATGATTTCCTTAGGAACCATCAGCAGGTCTTTGTGTGCTAATCTGGTTCCTTTGTTAGTCCTCCTCTCTGTCTTTAAAATTGCAACATCTCCTTTGGAATAATTTTCTGTGTACAGGATTTATTGTATAACAGGCATACCAAATATTTGTTGACATTTGAATTTTATATTATATGGTTTTTCTTTCCCGTTTCTTTTTCCCTCATGGTCATTTTAAATAATGTTTACTATGCCTAACTAAGAAGTACAAGTGAGAACACGAGGCTGGATATTTTTGCCTCTTTCATAGGAAAAATGGAAATGATTTCCTGATACTATTTTATTATTAACTTACTTCTGTTTGGTCTAAGCAAGAATTCCAACACAAGACTAAGATAACAGAAATCATCACATTGGCTTTAAAATCTATATATGTAATCCTAACGTCTATTTTCAGATGTATGAAAGAACAGAGTTTCATAGGAAATATTAGTTTTTCTGTGTTACCTTTTCTTACTCTGACATTCAGGAAGTTAATGTTGTTAAAGTTTTGATATTAAGCTAATGTTTTTGTCATTAAAAAAGGACAATTATTTAAAATTAATAATCCATCTGTCTTTTTTAAGAGACTGAGGGAACAGGAGTACTGAAATTTAAATAAATATCACAATTTCTTTCCAAAGGTCCATATTGATTTTTTTCATGCTGAGGCTAAAAATATTTCAAACATTTTATGTTCTTGATGTGGTTTACATTACAATGAAAATGTATGGCACTAGTATTTTCCACTTAATTAATCAGAATACAATCTAATTTATGTCTTTGACCATTTAGAAAATATTGATTTTGGGTTCATGGCTGGGTACACAATTTCATCAAGTGAAGAATGTGGAGATGAGACAGCAAAAATATTTCTATGGAAGAGTCGTACAAGAATTAGATACAAGATTTCTAACTTTTGCATGCAAGGTTACCTGTCACAATAAAAATAATATGAGTATTTAGAAATATAGAAGGGAAAAGGAAAAATTCAGTCCCTTTGAATGGCTGGAAACAACACAGTTTACATGTACTTTCAAAAAATCTGCAGAACATCAATATTGCAAACTGAAGACTGCAAAATGTTTCCTGGTAACCCATAATGAACATTAAATTTGTAATAAAACTCCAAAGCTTCAATTATAATGTGGTGCGGGAATAGAAAAGGAGAATAAACAGCCACGTGTTCTACGTTTACAAGGTATTTCTTAAGTAATTAAAATATTTACATGTTATTTTCTCCACTGATTTTGATTGATACTGTACCAAAAATGTCTTTCAAATTTATTTTATGTGAATTCCAGCATGGATGGTTAAGGAGGAACTATACATTTTATAGTGCTTGTTTTTTAGCAAGTGTTACTATGCTCCATAACCTGGAAGGACATACAGAAATGCAGGTCAACCTTACATCTGTGTTTACATTTTCAACTGTTATGTTTTGGCCAAGCAAGTGTTTAGGCATCTGCTTAACATTGTACATTGTAGTCTTGTTCTAATCATAGTCATAGACAGTGATTATAATCATATTTATCATCTTGTTCATAATTTTGTTCTGTATGGTTTTGTATTAGAAAAAATAAAAGTTTTAATCACATTTCTTTGAATGGCCTTTCATATTTTTGACATTTTGGTCATAGTAATTTAAGTCTGCATTTAGCTATTCATTGAAAACTGATGGTTTCATTTCATTTATAAAAATCTATTCTTGACAAAAATAAATTATCGTGCCTTTAATTAGAAGTCTTAGTGACAGTGGATATCAGTCTTTCAAATTATTCGATGTCTTCTTTATAACAAGTTATCCAATTGTCAAAAAATCAAGACTGAACACAGTTTTTTTTAGCTTGGTTACAGCAATTTAACAGGAGTAAGCCCTCACATCCCAGTAGTGTACTTTTAATGAAGCTGTAGGGCTTGATTAACTAGAGGAATAACTGTTTCAAAAGACATGGAATTGATTTTGTGAAGAGGTAGACATGATATTAGAGCAAGAAACAGCAATTCCAGAAAGGTAATGAAAAAAAATTTTTTTTTTAATAAACTGCTTATTTAAATAAGAGCTACAACTGCTAAAGTTTAGATTTATTTTTTATTTTTAATCTCCAGGGAAAAAGCTACTTTTAAGATCTGATGTTGGTCAATCCACAAACTATTTTGGTCAATTTTTTTCTTTTTTCTTGATTTAAGATTTGACACTTTTCAGATAATATAATTAACCAATAGTGTTTGGCAAGTTATAGATTTTGAAGAAGATAAAGAAAGAATATAATTTATCTTATTAATGATATTTCTGAGAAATACTTATTATTCAATGATTTCTATACATTTTGTTGTAATTTAAAATTAAAAAGAATCTGATGCGTAGCGATTACATTTTTTATCTATTTACAACATTTTTCTTTCTAACGTCTCCATATTAATTTCCATAAATCAACAAAGTGCATCAATAAATGCACTTATATAGAAACTGAGATTATTTTGTCTTTGCAGGCAGAAGTGATAGGGCAAGACAGAAGTGGTGAAGCACTGCTTACAGAAATCAAACACATCAAAAAGATCTCTGTGATGCATATAACTCTTTTTGGTTAAAGTTACACGGCCTACAGTTGCATTGCCATGTCTCAAAAATATACATCTTCATTGATAGACATGACATGCTGCCTGTGCTGATTGCATTGGCAAATGCTATTTTTGAAGGATATATTTTCTATGAAGACAAGAAATCATGTTTATCTCACTCATCTATCACTCGGTGTGGTATTTTTTTCACAGTTAGTGCGTTACTAAACTTGACTTTGGTTAGCTTTATTCTCGAGTCGTTGCAAACAATAAATTGCAAACAGTTAGCTTTTCTCCCAAAAGATCTAATAATATTCTTTATGGCTTTATCTAGCCTATTGGCTTATTTAAAAGGTGGGCTGCTGGAGAATATCATTCAGGAGACTTGACTGTAGAGTACTTAGGACTTTGTTGACACTTAGCTGACTCTCTCCACATGATCTGACATAACAGTTTAGTTTTGAATGTGAAATCATGTCAATGAAAGTCATTTGTCATTTCTTCCAAAGGCCATAAAAATCTGTAAAAAATAAAAAAGTTGAAATGTTGCACATGGAAGATTATCACAAGAAGATTTCTTTCATAAAACCACAATAATTGTACTGTTTATCTTAAGAAATTATGCAAGAAGTATATTTGCAAACAGGGGGGAAAAGAGCCCCAAAACTAAAAAAAACGCAAAACCCAATAAGAGCCTAAGTGATACCACACCAAAAATCTCTTTCAAATTTATTTTATGCTGAAATGCTGTAAGATTCATTGCACTAGGATTCTGCAAATTATTTTACATGGTTTTTTTAGCAACTGATGTCCTCTTGGGTGTCAAAGAGAAACATAGTTATCGTTTGTTGAAATTTATAGCACTGCACATTGAAGGGAAAGCTGCTGTCTGATGTGGCAAACAATTTCTAGAAGCATTAAATTTTGTCTTGTTACTCTTATCATTGCATTTCTAATCAGCAGTGATTTCTAATAATAAAAATGAAGACTTTTAAATCTAAATAAAGTGAAGTAGAAATTTTTAATATCTAACCTCCACCATATTTGCTGTTTTGTGGGGATCTTCTACTATGATTAACATTTTGCAGGCTAATAAAAACATTAGCTGTTTCAAATAGACAGCTACTATTTGTGGAGATTAGTTGAAGATAATCTTTCACTGACATGAATAAAGCCTTTGCTCTGACCTTACAAGTTATATATTTGACACAGATAATAGTCTTTAGGGTCCATGCAGAAGTCCGGTTGGCCTGAATATTTAATTCCTTCCTAACTTGATTGCGCGAAAGGCTCCATTGAAAAAAAGATAAATTCTTCCTCCAGTCACTGCACAGAGTGCTTCTACTGTGCCACACATACACTCATTAATTAATGACATATTTTAAAGTGTCCTTTAGTCCTCTGCTGTGACAGATATCCTGTTGAGTTACGGTTCTCAGGTACCAGAGGATGGCAACTGGAGGCCTCTGCCAGGAAGTGCCTCTACAGAGTCTTGAAAACTAGTGAAGCTTCCCTGCACAGGCACATCATCTGGAAAAGTTAAGCTGTTCATAATTTATCAACTGTGAAGTGGAATGAAAGCATATTTATTATCCTTAATATGATTTTGTCATTTTTTTTCCTAAATATTTGCACAATGATCTGCAGCTACAAAGGAATTGTTAGGAGATTGGCTTCCTGTCATTACTGCTTTGTCTGTGCCTGCAATCAGTCATCAGAAAGTTGACTCAGGAGCTCACTTGTTCAGTCAGGCAAGCTGTCTTTGCTGGCTCTGACACTTCTACACAATAGTGAAATCATAAACCTATCATTTGAGATAAGGACTCGAAAAATATAGTTTCATTAGCTTTCAGATATTTCAGCTTCAGGTGACACCATTAATTTCCTTGGACTAAAAGACACAACACATGTTAAAGCAGTTTTATTTGATAGGATAGTCTCTTGAGTAGTGGGCTCTGAAATAGATATAGGTCAGATATTCCAGGTAAACTAGCAAAGCTCTGTTACACTATTGCACTACTCAGACCTATCAAAATTGCTGCTGATTTATAAGCACTAATGAACCAAGCCTTTAATAAAGGTGCTGTTGTGGTCTGATCCATGAAGGACTTTCCTTCTTCAGAAAAGGATTTAGGAAGTACACCTGAAATGTATTTATCTTGTTTGTAAATCTTAAAGCTCTAAGACAAGAGAGTATGGTAATTTACGCCTCTGTTCTGTAATGCTGTACATGTAGATGAGATTTACAGCATACCTTAGAACCGAGCATGGGCTTAGATTTAGAAAGGCAAATATCACTGTTGCTGCTGTCTGGTGCATCACCAAGCACAAAACTAAGGATCTGACTCTAGAATTTGAGCTGTTACTCATTAATGTATTGTTCCCTCTGCTGATTCTACCTATGATGATAAATGTTTCATAACAACACAAGTTCTCTCGGTACTCTGCAAGGATTTTTGCAGAGGCACTTTTTGAATTACGCAGTAAATTATACCCCTCTCAGCTTCCCACTTCATGATAGGTGGAAAGGGAAGATACTGTTTTACTTCTGTAATATACTATTAATCTTAAAAAAAAAAAAATCTCTTCTGGTTTAAGTCTGTTATTCAGTTCCACACAGAATTTTTTGTAATAGATATTTTCATTGTATATAGTAGTTTTGCACTTGGTGGATAGACAACCTTCAAACAACTCACAAAAGGGAGAAATTTATTATTTCAGAGTGCATCAAATACAGATGATCTAAAGAACACTCTGTGGGATCCTTTCTGTAGAAGAGTATCATGAAGCACTGGTGGCACTATGGTTAATGTCGGCTGCACTTGGTTATATTTATTGTAATAAAAATCACAAAGGGGAGATGACAATTTTTTCACCACCTCTGCTGAGCTGAAGTTTGAGGTTCCTTGCTTTAGAAGCAATCTGCTTTTCCCTCCAATTTTTTATGGCTGTCCCAATATCTGACTCACTCTGTCACCCCAGTGAGCAGGCTTGAGGTGCACAAGAAGCTGGAAGGGGACAGAGCCAGGACAGCTGACGTGATGACAAAATGTATATGCCTTGACATATGACGTCGTTCAGCAATAAAAACCAGGGAAAGGAGAAAAAAGGAGGGCTGTTAAAGGCTGTGGTGTTTGTTTTCCCAAGTAACATGACGGAGCCCTGCTTTCGAGGAAGTGGTGAAATATCTGCCTGCTGACAGGAAGCAGTGAATAAATTCCTTACTTTGTTCTACTTGTGTGTGCAATTTTTGCTTTACCTATTAAACTGTCTTTATCTCAACCCATGAGTTTTCAGCTTTGGTCTTCTGATTCTTCCTCTCACCCCACCGAGGAGCAGGGAATGAGCCAACAGTTGGGTAGGGGTTTAGCTGCTGGTCAGGGTCAGCTCACCATGTGAGGGGTTTGTTTGTTTGTTTTTTAATTAATTTGCAGAAGGTACTCAACAAAGTTTTAAATCTTTGGTCTTTTTCCTTTCCGCTTCAGGTAATGAAAATACTTATTCTAGTGCAGCATCACTACAGATCTTTCTGATGTTAACACTCAGCCAGGTACTGAATAGAACACGCTGAGAGGTTCAGCCACTTTCAGGTATTGATTCACAGGTGACAACACCTGTGAATGTGTCTTCTGATTTACAGAAACCACAGATCAAACACCATCAGCAGAACAGCTGTAGTTTGCGTAAGATTCCTGTTGCTTCTTGTAATGCTGTTTCATACAAGAAGGTTTTATGAGAGACCTGCAGGTAAATCCTTTGACTTATTACTAATGGATAAAGTGTTCCTTCTGATAGTGTCCCTGAGGTGGATTGACGTAGGCATGGAAGGAAGTGGTCCTGTAATAATTTTAAGCAAACTTTATTACTTTAATTTAAACATAGTACAGTATTTTATTTAGGATATCATACGCAAACCAAATAAAATTTCCTCCATCTGCTTGAGACCCATTACACTTACAACAATTTCCAGAAAATAATGTCTTTATCTATATGCATACTGTAAATTCTTTAGCTTTATATAGAAATGTCTTTTTCTTTTTTTGCCCAAGACTGGACTGATTCTTCCCTAATGGATAAACTGATCAACTAACACTTGGCTATTTCATATATAAAAATATGCTTTTACAAGGTCAGACTTTATGCTAGCCTTAAAACTCTTAGTTAACCTAGACTCAATGAGAACTGGAAAGAGAAGAAATCAACACCTAAAGACAGTGTTATATATTGAACTACAGTCTGATCGTCCTAATCTGTGAAGCAAGAACTTTGATTTTCTAAGTCTCCACAGTGAATTACACCTGCTTTTTTCATGATTGCACATGAAAAAAAAAAACAAAAACCCAACCCAAAATAAAACAAAACCAAAACCCCACAAACCCCTCACATCAGAGCAGTAAGGCAAAAATCTATTTTCATGACATAATGTTCATGATTCAGAAGACAGGCACAATATAGCAAAACTGGTTTTGCATTCAGATTAAGTTATTGCACCCAGATCAAGTAACGTGTCTAGCTTGGGCTCCTAACTGCTACCTCTCTCCAGTGACTGTAAGAATATATAGGCTCAGCACTTCAGCACCTGTGTTAAACATCTGAAGTGGTCATGAATCCCTTTTTGAACCTATTTACATTCTTCCTGGAGATGCATTCTTTGAGTACATCTCCCACTTGTTATCTCCCTCTGCCATTGTATCTCTTTCATATTTTAGCTTTCAAAGGAGCACTATACACAAAGTGGTATTTCATAGTCAGTAGATAAATTGAAATTCTAGCAGTCATGGCAAAAAGCTGATATCAGGACAGTGGTATCGTCTTTTTAATACAAAAATACATCGGGGGAATAGAACCTATTTCACTTCGTCTCTTATTTATGTTGGGATATGTACATTTGTTTGGAACAGCTTCTGTCCCATTATGCACTCATAAGACAACTCTGGATTGCTAGCAATATGGTTACCAAGGTTTAACAGTTATCACTTCTATCTCAAAGGTCTTGAGTGTGTACTGTGTACCTTTGATATTCTGCTTTGAGCAATCCTGACAGAAATTCCTGACACATCATGACAGCATGCAAGTCATGGAAGGTAATACATGCCTCTCTGCAATGATTAGCAGGAATAGATAAAAGATGTTGCACGAAGTGCAAACAAAAAAATAGAAATGATGGAAAAATAGTTTAATTTTTAATCAAAAGTACTTCAAAACAAGAAAGATAAAAAATGTGGAGTTTGCAGCTACCATATGTGCTGAGTTTATAATTTTAAAATTTATCATCTGCGTAAAGTGTGAATTTGGTTGGATTTGCATTTTCATTGTGTCTTTTTTAGTACTGACTCACTAACTAATTTGAAAGAAATTTATATGGACATTATATGCAATTTATATGAACATTGAAAATATTAAAAACTTATGGCTTTTACTTTTTGAAGGATATGATTTTACTGCAGTCTTTTCTTTTTTTTTAGAATTCCAAATCAGTTTGTCAATTAACTTTCTATTTAATTCCTAGTTAGGTCTATTGATTTCATTGGGCAATCAGTGAGGTACTGTCAGAATGTCCCACATGGGTAAGAAATAAAAACAAACTATAGAAGCGTTAGGCAAGATCCAGAGAGCAAATGTTGAAAATTTGATTAATCATGATATATATGATTAATCATATATATTATATCATATATATAATATGTGATATATATGATTATATATAATATATGATATATCATATCATATAATGTATATATGATATATATACATTATCTTTTAAAACTCCATACCTTTTTCACACTATGCCATCTTTATACATCGGATGCTGAAGAGGAAAAGTAAAATTAGGAGTCCTTCAGCCTGTTTCACTGTTTTGAACTGTTTTTTCAGGTTTTCTGCACTGAACTACAGGCTTTTACCAGTGTTGACTATGATAACACTTTGTCTAAATACCTAGGCATGTTTTGGAAGTGCGATTTGCAGAAGTTGCAATTCTTGCCTATAGAGCTTAATTTGTTTGAGTTTTCTGATTTAATAAAGACCAAATTAATTGTACAATTGTTGAGCAATTAATAAAGAGATACAAGGTAACTTATCTATATTAATTCTACACATTCCTGAAAAATGCTTGGAACACATATCTGAATATATTGTGCAGAATATAAAAAATACAGTTTCATATATTTCATAATGGAACATATCTTATAACAGAAGGATCTTTTCAAAGCTATAGAGACTTTTTAATACTCCTATTGTAACAAATGGTAAAAGTCAAAAAAGCGTAACAACAACAATATTACTGAACGACTAATGTAACCTTGTTTATTTGAAATTTTAAGCTGTGTGTTTATTTTCATAGAATCACAGGTTGGAAGAGACCTTCAAGATCATCGAGTCCAACTTACTTTTGTAAGACTGACTTTATGATGCCTGAAGTATAGAAGGTTTTAGGACTTTCAGACACATACATGGATGCTCCTCCCTCCAAATCTCCTTCTTTGTTCTTCGCTTTTGGCATTTAAAAAATAATGAAAAAATATATAATATTTTTAACAAATCTTACCTGTACATGTGCCTACAAAAAACTGTAATGTCTACAGGAAGTCAGTGTCCTCCAACAAAACCACTAAAACCCAGCACCAAAGCCTCTGCCTCCAAACTGTGGGAAAAACAGAATATTTCTCCCCAATGTACTTAGATCTTCTTGGGAAAAAAAAAAATTAAAAAAAAAAAAAAGACAAATATATCTGTCTGGCACATCCAAGCATGTAAGCAAGCTGAATATACTCAACTGATTTCCTTTCTAAAATAATAGTTTTTTTAAAAATACTTCATATCCTATAGCTTTATCGTATGATTTAGATATTTAAATTAAAAATATAGACATTAAATAAGCTGAGACTTGGGTTCTACAAATATTGTTTCCATATACAGATATTGTTCTACAAGCAGTTAATTTCTACAAGATTTATCTCTGAGCGAAGACTTAAAGGGAAAGGAATCCAAATACTTATGAAGTACTGAAATCAGCTGTCTGTTGTTCCTTTTGTCTTAATTTCATTTTTTTTGCTTTCAGAAATATTGGATTTCCAGATGTCTGGCTTCTGCTGCTTAATTTTTCTTTTTAGAAAAGTTTTAATTAAGATTTATAGAAACGTATTATGGAGAATGAGACATGAATACATTCTGTGAGAAGAAAGCTATGTGCTTTAAATATGATATAAATATCAGCTTTTGTCAGTTACAATGGTTACTTAAATTAAGCTTAATATGTATCTTTCATTAAATGTATGAGAGAGAATCTATAAACCAGAGTTTATACCCAGGAGATTAAAGACTGAGGCTTCTTCTCAACTCTCTGTTAACTCTATAAGAGTGCTTGTGTTTTGCTCATTACTGTAATACTGAATGAAGTTTAAAACCTACTAAGACAAGGGGATAAAGGTCTGGAGGGAAGAGGAGCCCAAGAAAGCCAGATAATATTCAAGGATCACCTCCTCCAAGCACAGGAGTGATGCATCATAACAAAGAGAAAAACAGGCAAAAACGCTAGGAGGCCTGCGTGGATAAACAAGGAGGTCCTTGACAATCTCACACGGCAAAAAGAAGCCTACAGGAGGTGGAAGCAAGGACAGGTAGCCTGGGAGGAATAAAGAGAAATTCTCTGAACAGCCATGGGGTCGGGTTAGGAAAGGCAATTCCCAGACAGAGTTAAATCTGGGTGGAGGTGTCAAGGGCAACTGGAAAAGCTTCTACAGATATGTCAGTGACAAAAGGGAAGCTAGGGAAAAAGCGGGCCCTCCCCAGAAGGAAACAGGAGACCTGCCCCCCCACCCTGGGATATCGAGAAGGCTGAGGTACCCAATGATTTTTTTGCCTTGGTCTTCAGCAGCAAGGGCTCTAGTCACACCACCCAAGTCACAGAATCACAGAATTGTAAGGGTTAAAAGGGACCTTTGGAAATCATCTAGTCCAACCCCTGCAGAAGGCATAGGGAAGGAGTGGGAGAACGAGGAGCTGCCTACTGTAGAAGATGACCAGGTTCAAGACCACTTAAGAAACCTGAAGTTGCACAAGTCCATGAGACCTGATGAGATCCAGCTGTGAGACCTGATGAGATTCAGCTGTGAGTCCTGAGGGAACTTGCGTATGAAATTGCTAAGCCACTGTCCATCGTATTTGAGAAGTTGTGGCAGCCCATTGAAGTTCCCACTGACTGGAAACGGGGCAACATAACCCCCATTTTTAAGAAGGGAAAAAAGGAAGACCTGGGGAACTATAGGCCAGTCAGTCTCACTTCTGTGCCTGGCAAGATCATGGAGCAGATCCTCCTGGAATCTCTGCTAAGGCACATGGAAAATGCAGAGGTGATTGGTGACAGCCAACATGGCTTCACTAAGGACAAATTGTGCCTGACAAATTTGGTGGCCTTCAATGACGGGGTTGTGGCATGGGTGGATGAGGGAAGAGCAACAGATGTCATCTACCTGGACTTGCGCAAGGCATTTGACACTGTCCCGCATGAAATCCTGGTCTCTAAATTGGAGAGACATGGGTTTGATGGATGGACTACTCAGTGGATAAGGAACNCCAGGCCAGGTGCAAGGTCCTGCATGTGGGTCGGAGCAACCCCAAGCACAAATACCATCTGGGTGGAGAATGGATGGAGAACAGCCCTGAGGAGAAGGACTTGGGGATGTTGCTTGATGAGAAGCTCAACATGAGCTGGCCAAGTGCACATGCAGCCCAAAAGGCCAACCATAACCCAGGCTGCATCAAAAGAAGCATGACCAGTGGGTTGAGGGAGGTGACTCTGCCCCTCTGCTCTGCTCTCATGAGACCCCACTTGGGAGTACTACAACCAGCTCTGGGGCCTCCGTCATAAGAAGGACATGGACTTGTTGGAGCAAGTTCGGAGGAGGGCCAAAAAGATGATCAGAAGGCTGGAGCATCTCTCCTATGAAGACAGGCTGAGAGAGTTGAGGTTGTTCAACCTGGAGAAGAGAAGGCTCTGGTAAGGCCTTAAAGCAGCCTTCCAGTACCTAATGGGGGCCTACAGGAAAGGTGGGGAGGGACTCTTAATCAGGGAGTGTAGCGATAAGACGAGGGGTAACGGTAGGCTAAGATTAGATATTAGTACGAAATTTTTCACCATGAGGGTGGTGACACACTGGAACAGGTTGGCCAGGGAAGTAGTTGTGGATACCCCATCCCTGGAAGTGTTCAAGGCCAGGTTGGATGGGGCTTTGAGCAACCTGGTCTAGTGGCAGCTGTCCCTGCCCCCCCATTAATGGCAGGGGGGTTGGAAGCAGATGATCTTTAAGGTCCCTTCCAACTCTAACCATTCTATGATTTTGTGAATCTATGATAAGGTTTTAGCTGCCATTATGTTCGGCTCTTTGCTTGAGAAGGTCATACTGAGTCAGCTAATATGCCTCTTCATAACTACCAATTTAAATGTAGTACAAGCTAATTGTGATACTTTTGACATAGTCAGCAGACAAAGATGTGAGCATTTCATAGAACTATTTCTGTCTGTGAAGTGTGTCCACCTCACACTGAAAGAATCTCAGTGCTATTCCTATTAAAAATCTGTCAGAATTAATGTCAGTACAATTGGTTTGAGCCTCAAAGCATAAAAATCTGGAATACACACCTGAGAACATGAAATTCCCACGTGTTTTTACTGTATTTGTGTCTTGTTTTCCACAGGAGAGCAGGCACTAAGATGGAAATCTATGAGAATTGGTGTAAAACATAATATTTTAATATTTTTTCCTCATTATTCATTGATTATAACATTAAGCCTTTAAAACAGAAAAACACGGGAAATTTTTGGGAAGGAAAGGTTTTCTCAGCACTCTGAGGGTTTTCCTAGAAAATTACTGGATTTACATAAGGCTATTTTTTTACTTAATGATTTTTATTAAACTTGTAACTGCAATATCATAGCATATTTAATGCTTTTCCTGTACAATGATGTAATTCCACCCCATACCTTCTTCACCAAAATAAATAGATTTTAAGGTTACGATAGGAATATAAAATCAATCTAAGTATATGCAAGATTAAAACGGTGCTATCCATCACACATCTTAGTTTGTTATTCTGCATTGCTACTTGTCAGCTTCATCTTCTTCATATTTGTATATATATGTATACAATGTATATTATACAGACATGCATAGATTCATTATATTAAAATTTTTATATTTGAAAAGAACAATGTTAGAAACTTTTTGCACAGAGTAGCTAAATTTACATAAAAATAAATTACTGTTGCTGTTAAAAAAATATGTGGTAGAAAGCAGCAAAGGCAGTTCTTCCTTGAAATGTCATAATTGTTTTCCACACGTGAAGCAATATGTTAGAAAACAATATAGCCCCTTCCAACACTTTCAAATACAGACATAATATTTGTGGTTGGGTTTTGGTTGTTTGTTGATTTGGGGTTTTTTTAAAATGTTTTGTGCATGTGTCTGCATCCAGTGATTTATTATCTAAATTGCAATCTTCAAGAAATTTTTTTATCAAGAAACATTAGAATATGGACTCAAAACACTTAGAGAATTTTGAAATCTAAAATGCATAAATGTCATATAAGAAAAGAAAGAAAAAAGTTATATTGTCTCAAGGACCATTTAAGAAAACAACTTAACAAAAATAGTTCTAATTTGCTCTCCATCTCTCTTTTTTACACATGGGAGTTTTTTTCCCATCCATGGTAAGAGAAAATGGCAGACCATGACTTCTTTAAATTGGAGTTAAGCTGTAGTACCCCTAATGATATTGAATCATGACGTTTGTCACAAACAGTCCCATAAAATCCCATAGTGCCATGATGGCACCTGGATACCTGATGAAAGAAAAATACTTCAGTTTAGGAAGACAAGCAGGCTCACATAATTTATAGGACATGTTAAATAATTTACTCATATTTGTCCACTTTTGCATAGATTATCATAAAGCAGATTTTTTTTTGATCCATTGCCCTCTATCCTACTGATCTTACAGAAACTGTCAGAGAAAAATGCATTTATAATTCAAACGAAAATTTTTTTAATAACTTGAAAACATACGTTGATCATTCATTAAGATCTTTTGTAGATAAAGGATCTAAGCATTATCCTTGTCTTTTGAGAGAAACCCACTTTGAGAAGTTTCCTTTTCTGAAATGAGGAACAGAAGGAAGGCATAAATTATTGCAATAGGATGGTGTTTGCATATTTGGACCTGGTGATGCTTGAACTCAGAACAAAATAGTACCTGATTTAGTGGTACCTCCAAGCATTTCTAGTTGTAGAAGCCTAAAAATGTGTCTCTGACCACGGTGAGAGAAGGACTTCATATGATTAGAGATGAAGGGTTTCAAATACCTTTCTGTCCTGTGTATCATTATTTCCTTCTGAACTCAGCTGTCCAGTTCTAGATTTCACAGCCCATACACAATTTCTCAGCCATTCACATTGGGAATTTAGCCAGAACTTGCCTAACGTCCCTTGCTTAAATACGTAGATTCATCTTCGAGAGAAAGAAAATCTTCTACCTAGCACTATGGGGAATATATGAGAAAATATTCAGTGAAAGGTTCTTTTAAAAATGCAACACTTTTTTTTGCACTATGTAATGCTATTATTTTTGAGTGCTTTCTGCATTTTACCTATGTTCTTAGGTCTCTTTGGAAAACAAGACAAAGTTCAGGGCACACTAGAGTTTTGCTTTGGTAAAGAATTGATGTTCAAAAAGGAATTTTATCCAGATTTGAGAACTTAGTATTCCCTAATGCTGACCTATTTATAGCAGTTCTTTATCTTTAAGTGCCTGGCACTTTTGTGTCTGTTATTAACTTAGTTTATAATAGAATATAGAGAATCAGAGAAAGTGCATAGTTTTTTTGTTTCCTATGGATACGAAAAAGCAGAAGGTATTTGTGATCTAGCCCATCTGTAACCAGAAACTTGTGAAACTTTTGTGTTATTCTTGTGTGTTTATTGTTTAAATAGAAGTAATTATTTTTCTTCTCCTGCTGGAAGCTTCAAACTGAGCCAAATGTCTTCAGCATTCTGCTAGCAGAAATAACATTTTAGAATAGTGCACATATGTTCAATTGTTTTTATAGAAGAGATGGCAGGTAGTAACAGTCAGGTTCTTAAATATGTAGATTCGGCTTCTAGAGAAAGAAAGTCTATCCAGCAGTATGTTGATTAAATGAGCAAATATTCAATGAAAGCTTTTTTTAAAAAATGCAGCATTTTTATTGCACTGTATCATGTTATGGTGTTGAAGTAGTTTTTTCCACTGTTTGGCTGACATTCTGTTGTCTACAGAACTGTCAAAATGTAAGTTCTGTGATCAACATCGACCTTTCTATTGAGTTTTGTAGAAATCACACTTGAATACAAGAGGACAGAATGTTTCAGTAAGTTTTACAAAATATTCTATACAGCTGAATACATTTTCTCCTCACTGCAGGGCTAATTAGTAGACTGAAAACATTCTGCCTTTAAAAATGAATACGTTAGATTCTATGGAAACACTTAAATGCTTTACGTAGCTTTGGAAAAGACCTGCAAATGATTCCCTGCTGAGCCTGGAGCAGTTCCCCAGCTCTGCTTTGACTTCAAACTGCGGGAAAAGCTGCACTTTCATTAAGAGCTCTTCTTATACCTGCTTTAAAAAAAAAAACCTTTTTAATTAATGTGTGCAAAAATTTACAATTTCAGTAGGAATGTCACCCATCCCACAGAAACACCTTATTCCCACCCCTTCAGGGTTCATTTTTTTTCAATATAAACTGAATCACTTGTTCAGTTCAGACCTTTCATACATTGTGAAGCAACTGCGAAAATGTACCTGCTAAGCTTGAGCAGCATCAGCAACAGGTGTGCAGACGGTCCATTGGAAAAGACAGGATGGATCTGGTTTGAAATTTTAGAGTAGACACCCAATCATTGGTAAAGAATGTAAAGACTTGCGATCTTGACAAGAGGAAAGTATAAAGTTTCTTGGAGACACAGGTAACTTTAAAGGTCAGTGTTAGGCATTATCAGGTGAGTGCTGATTTTATTGAATTCACTAGTTTTAGGATTTGATCTTAATTAAGGGGCCTAATTCTCCCCATACACTGTATAAAAGGTGACAACAGTGTAATGGTAGCTGAGCGGCCTGGTGTGAGGCCCAAACAACAACACTGAGTATGTCTGACTTTATTACTTCTTATCTTTCCAAGACTGACATTTAAACTGTGTTAAAGTCCACTGGATCTTTAAATTTATTTAAGCAAAACTAAGATTTATCAGTAAACATTTTTTAATTGTTATTTCCTTTCCTTGATTTTGTAAGTATTATTTTTTGAATATTTTTAGGTTTGATACCTTTCAGCAGAGGGATATTTTGCCTTTTGGAAGTTTTTGTTTGTTTCACTGGGGAAATGAGGAAATCTTCTGTGCTTCAAACTTGTGGGTTTTTTCCAAACTGCAGTTGTATAGTAGGTATGACCTAATTTTACTGACATATCTAGCTGCCTCTGATATTGCTTCCTACTTCTCCTCTTCACTTTATCAAAGGAATAAACTGCCCAATTTCTTGTCTATTTGAGACATGCATAAAAAGTTAAAAAGAAAAGGAAACCCCCAAAACCCCCAGATGTTAGAATTTTTATTTAATTCTTCTCATATGAATGAAAATAATTATTAACTTCCCTGTTTATTTCCCAGTATATACTACCAACAGTGTTGTCCCAGATGTTTTTCCTTTATTTATCCACTGCCTGTGTGAAAAGCAGCTCTTCTATTCTTTTTATGTCTTCAGAAAAAAAATTTATCATGTCATAGGCAAGAACCACCTCTCTTCAGGACATGCTTTATTACAGTTCCTGTGGTTCAGTAACAGCAAATTTTACAATCAGGACTTTTTTAGCCCACTGTGTAAATTTGACTTTGCAGATAATTTTTGCTCCTCCAAAGTTGGTAAAAGTCATTGTTTCTTGCCCAGAAGTCTTCAAGTAGTTATTAGACTGTGTAAAACTTTAAATTCTTTCTAGACAGACAACCTCAAAGATGTAAAGGTTACTATTGCCCATGATAGTTTCCCAGTAAACATAAGTAATTTTTAAAAGATTGCAAAAATTACAGTTCAGACTCTCTGGGGGATTTTCTGGCAAAGAAAATTATGATTTGGGGCTTTTTCCACAGTCTTAATTATTTAAAATACTACTGAAATCAGTCCTATCTGTTCAAGTTTCTCTAACCGAAAGACATCATTTAACTAGTTTTAAATTAAATAACTTGAGAATTTTATTTTTTCCTTCCATCTTTACCATTCATTTAAGATATGTCTCATCTGTAATTTTACCTTCATAGCAAATGAAGACAAAAATTATTCGCTTCACGGGAAATTATATTTCATGTCTGTGGAAGACTTGATCAACCGTAAGAGATCTTGGATTAATATTTGGGAGGAAAAAAAAAAAAATCTTCTCCCCTTGTCCTCCCCATTTATTTCTGTTGCAGAAAGATTGATAGCACTTTGGATGCTATATAACTGTAGGCTACTAAAAATTTTCCCATGTAGGTAAATTTCCCATGTCTTTTATCACAGTTTGTCTTTCTCTTTGTTTTAATTTACTCTTCCCTCTTCCTTCTTCACTCTTTTCTGTTCATTATTTGGGTTACTTCATTAATTCTAAAGACTAAATTACTTTTAAATGATTATTTTTTTCTTGTTAAAGTGATTGATATTATTTTTTATGCATTCCATATGGAATCTGCAAATGGTTCCAAAATGAACAGATATTTCATAGGTATATGACAGTTTACTTGTACATACCAGACAAAAAGATTAAGTTAAATGTTCTGGTTACTGTCAGCTCCTGCTTCTCTCAGGCATTCATTACAGACAGCCCAGAAGGTAATGTTTCGAAGCTTGTGTGAAAGTAAAGAACTATTATGTAGCTGATCTGTTTGTTGCTTTCCTTTGAACTGACTAAATTCGTGTCTTGGAAGAGTTTGTTATCATGAATGTAAAAATAAAGGGGATTTGTGTATGGAACGGTGGATAGACTGACTGCAAGGGATGATTCTCCTCATTAGGATATCAAAATTTCCTCTCTGATCTCTCTTGTTCTCTTATGTACTGACTACACTTTGCTTCCTTAGCAAAAAGTGTTTTGATGCAATAAGGGTTAGATACAAATGTAAAAGTACAGAAATACAGGAATCACATTTTCTATAGAAAATACTGCAATTTTATGGCAGAACCAGTGTTCTATTAAGGGATTCTGCTGTTTGTTCAAAAGCTTGATTCAGTATTTTTACATTTCTGTCACAGGTCCCTCATCAGTTTGTCATCACTGAAACACACCACGTTTCTCTAGTTGTCTCAGAGGAGAAGATCTATTTTTGAAAGGGTGCAGTTTCATTTTCCTGCCATGGACATCACTTAAGATGGCTAGTATGTACCTGGGAGGCGAAGTGACCCACCTCTTTTTGTCTCCTCACAGACCTCTTGTGGAAGCATCTAAATAACAGCACTGTTTTCTTTATGACCTCCAAGCAAAAGTTCTAAGAAATCCTGGAAATCCACAATAGTATAAATTTCAAAGGAGTAATAATTACAAGAGAGGGCTGAAAGTGTCATCACATTATTTCCAGATCTTCTTACTGAACTCCAATTTTTTCACTTGAATGTATGATGAGGTATACACATCTGTAAATGTTTTGAATCCTTCAAGAATGAATGTCAGTAAAACAATTAATCAACAATTAAGCAATAACTTTGAGTTTAGAAGCTGAAAGTTGCATATAAGTTTGAATAACTTTTTTCTTTTTTTTTTTTTAATCAAAGCAGCAATTCAGTTTCCAGAAAATAGTGAAAATGAAGAATGATGATAAAATATGACATGGTATGACCCAACAAAACATATATACAAATAAATGTCTTCTGAAAGACATTTTCTGGCTTAATTTTCTAGTAAACTAAGTGTATAGGCACAGAGCTGAGAGCCTGCTGCAGTCATGCAGAATTTTCCAAAATTAAGTCACTTATATAGCTTCTTAAATAATGACATGAAAGCCTCTTTTGCTCTCCTGCCTTCAAAGTGTTTAGTTTGTCTTTTTCTCAGTGCAGTAGGCTGCATTCTGCTCTGTGACATACAAGGGTTTTAGCTGGGTTCAGACTGGGAGAAAATAAACTCAAATACTATATGCAGAGAGAGATTCCAAAAAAGACAGAGGCAATGAGTGAGAGAGAGGAAGTAGAGCAAGGTGGGGGAGAGTGGAGTGAGTCTGATTAAAGAAACACACAAAAAAATGCAAAGTAAGGGAAAAATAAGAAATATTTAGACAAGAAATTGTGAGAAAAGGAAAAAAAGAAGAGGGATAAGCAGATTTTAATGGAAATTTTAATGAAAGAATCCCAAACCATATCCATTCTTAATGTCTTTTATTCCTGCTGGCTTTAGTCTGTACGAGTAGGGCCTAAGCACAGAACTATTTTGATCTAAATACTTAATGTGCTGCCTTTACCTGGGGGAAAACAAACATTCTTGCAAACATACTGAATTGCCATTGGCAAAAAAAGTTTGCCATTTTTTTGGACTGAGGAAGCCTGAGAGACTACATTAGCCTTAGTATTTAAAAAAATCCCTGAAGCAGGCTCTGAATCCACTGCTGAGGATGCACCACTCTAAGTGCCTTTGCCTGTTTCTCTGCTTTCATTTGCCTTATGGTTTCATGTATGTTTTGCACAATAAGGTTAACATTTTATGTACAGTATTGTTTCATACTCATTTTCTAGGGCTTGTAATCCTGATTACTCCAGGTTTGGAGTTTGATTTTAAAGCCCAGTTCTGCAGCTGTTGAGTTTAGAGACAGAATCCTCTCAGTGTCTGTGTGGTAGAATCCCCCTCCCATAAGGGTGCTCTTTCTCCTGTTCAGGAGACAACGTAGCCATCAGATTTTAGGCTGTAGTTTAGTATCACAACCAAATGCAAACTAAACAAAGAAATTGAGAATATGGAACCGAATTTTGGGGCTAAGTAACAATTCAAAGCAATTCATTATCCCAGCTTAAAAGGAATTTGAGTTGCCTTTTTATTTTAGTGTTGTAATTTTTTGGAACTTGACCCAAAGGCAGATAAATATAAAGACAGTTTATCACGCAGATCATCATACTATAGCAGAGCACAACGTTTGCTCAGGTAGCTGATTTTTGCTTCTTCATAACCACCCTGTAGTGCCAGTTTATACCTTGAGCTTACTAAGGCCTTCTGCTATAATGTTCAAATTTAATTAAAAAAAAGATGACCACAGACATCAGGCACTATTATGCCCTAAAAATTCAGACAACCAACGACAGCTAAGGAAATCAAGGATCCCCAGTTTGAGTGTTTGAAAAATATATTTGTAGGCTTTTAATCATACCAGCACACATACCTATAATGTTATCTATCTTTAATTCTATTTTAATGAGGGATGTAATGGAAAACTTACTAGTGCTTAAAGTAATATCTTTTTCATTGTTTTCTACTAGCAAAGCTTGACTGCTGGTGAAAAATGGTGTGGAAATGGATTGGACTAGAAAGATATATGTGCATAAATAACTACTCAAAGTAAACTTATGTTAGAGTTATAATGACTGAGGGAAAATAGCCACAGGCTAAAAGGATTACAACAAACTGAAATCTCATTCTCCAAAAGTGATTATTTCAGCAAGAAAACAATGTAGCTTTTGTTTACTGGCTAGCAAACATGGATTTATAGTGATGATAGACATTAAAACCCTCTAGGGAGATCACTGTGAGCTAAACCCCACATTTTAATTGCAAAGGAATGCAAACAGCTTACCTTGAAGCATTTATGATATAGAAATAGTCAAATTGCTGTGGAGATGAAATATAGAGTTTCAGAAAAGAATTTACTACCTTTTTCAAGTGGTTATGTGCTAAACGTTGATGTTAGAAGACCAAGATATTTTCAGAAAGTAAGACAGGAGGAGTGATCATGATCACTTTTCTAATTCAGTAGGAAACACTGACTATCAGTGCTACTTCACTTTCATCCTTTCATGTCCCAAAATGTTGTTAAATTATGTAGAAATAAGAAGACAAGAATTAAATGCACCAGTCACCAGACTATTTACCTGATATTGCACTGATATTTTATTAGAACAGCCTTATAAAGGTCTTCACCTTTCTGATATATGTGTGTTTAGGATGAAATATTTATGTAAATATCATAGAATACTACACAGACTATGTAGTGACATGAATATGCTTACTGATTCAACTCAATTCTATGTGGTTCACTTAGCAAGACCTGAAAGCAAATACACTTCACATTATGCAACACATACATTGGTACTCAAATTTCCTCATAGGTGAGAGCTCTGGATTCTAATCTTTGCTTTGACACAATTCTGCTATTATCCTGGACGATCACTGGGGTCTAAATTTTTGAAAATGATCTCTAAATGACCCCCTTTGAGATCCCTCAAACATGAATTTCTGAAGAAGGGCACAATAAATTTGGGACTATGAATATTAACTCAAACCATTTATTAAAAACTGTGACTATCGGTGTTTCCAAACTGTTCTTTATGCTTGAATTACTATGTCCACACTTATCTGCAGGAAATAAAAAATCCACTAATCAGAGACTGTTAAGGATTTTATATAAAAGGTGCTGTATTTTTTCATTAACTAAATGCTGAGTGATTAAATTACACAGTTTCTTTAATAAAGGATACCTCAAAGTTAAAGACATCCCAAATTATGAGAAGTTAAGACTGAAGAAAATTGGTTCAGCAGTTTTAGATATAAACAGAGTAAGGAAATGTCTGCCTAAGGATGTGAAAGAATAAGGATTTAGTTACTGTCCTAACTCATTGAACACAAAGGAGCCTCAAAAGGTGTGTTTAAAATCACCCAATTTCAGATGTCTGCATTAGACAGCTGAATCTATACTACTCATCCAAGGTTTTTTCATACACAGTGGAAAGGAAGAGACATTTTTCAGAGATGATTTTTGACCTATTTTAGACAACTTGATTAGGATGACTTGACTGAAGCTCTATAGGTGCTACTTTCTCCCAGTGACTACAAAAAGAGGTCAGATGACTCGTTCTGACTTAGACGCTGACCTTTTATCTTTTAGATTCATAAAGTCACCTGAGACAAAGTGTCTTGGCATGGGTGGACCTTTGACTTTCTTCAAATATCCAAACAACTTTTGTCTCCTCTGAGTTCCTCCTTTTAAATTTATTATTAGAAGGAACACTATCTAATTGGAAACATAATTCCCCCAACCCCGCCCCGGGCATAATGTGCAACACATATATTTTAAGAGTCTTGCCAAATTAACAAATCTAGCAAGTGAAAAAGAGCCAGGGCAAGAGGAGGAGATAGAAAAGGGGGGGGAAAAAAAGAAAAAAAAAAAAAAAAAGGGAGAGACATATGGAGAAAAATATAGAACACGGAAAGAAAGCAAAAAAGATGGGTAGAAAGGAACAGAAGGATAGAAACAAAGAAGGAAAGAAGGAAAAGAAAAGAAGGAAAGAAGGAAGGACAGAGAAAAGAAAGATAAGAAAAATGGAAGAGGGAAAGGAGGAAAAAAGAGAAGGAAGAGAGACCAAAGAGAGAAAGAAGGAAAAAGAAAGAATGAAGAAAAGAAAGAAAAGGTGGAAGAAGAAAAAGAAAAAACCAAAACCTACTTAGTATAGGTATATAACTTTAAGAAGAGCCAGGAGTAGTAGTTTTTGAATGTATTTAATGATTTTAAATTGCACAGTTGGGACAAAGGTGTTACTGTTAATAGGCACTTTAGAAATGACAGTGATAATATGCTAGATTAGGCAATGACCATTTTCTGCTCATTATTAGCTCTCTGTTTAAGGTAATTACTACAAGTGACCCTAATTTCAGTGATGACTTGGTTTGTTAAAATGAAACATCCAGCACCAACGGCAAAATTGTTTCATATAGCTGTTAACGTTAACACTTTTATTTGTCCAGAAAAGAAAAGAGAAAAAAAAGTGTCAGATACATCTTTGTCTGAGGTAAATTACCACAGCCTACGCGTCTCTTAAATTGATTTACACATGCTGGTCAATACGTACTGCAGTTCATCGAAAGCCAATATTCACTTATTTATAAATTGGAAAATAAGCATGCTTGCTGCAGGGAAGACTAAAGCATGTCTTTGATTCTTCCTTGAACAAATAAAAAAATGAACTAGATTCTTCCAAATGTAAGAGTACTGAGCCATATCGCAGTGTCATTCGCAAAAGGATCCCGAGGCTGCAGCAGGCCAGTTTATCTTCCTGTTGCCAGGTTTATTACTAGCAGAGTTTTGAATGCTTAACACTTTTTGAAGGATTTCAGAATGTCAGACCCTGACTGACAGCTTTACTCTGTGACAACCTTGCTTGTAAGTATATGACAGTTTGACAGGCATCCTTAGGGTTCATTTAATTATTTTATGCAAGTCTCCTTACTGAATAACATTAATGACCATTTTACTTTATATATGCACGGCAGCAGCAAACTTAAGCTGCCACATTGCATTCTATCTTAACTCCCCCGCTTACTAGCTATGGGCATTTTTCTACTTTTTCCCTCCTGTCTCCTTTAGCCAAAAAAGTAGATTTAAAATAATATATGCATACACAAAGGTACAGAATGAAGATTAACTTTTATACAGTTTCATATGAAACTAAAATATCATCAAATTTTGCAAAATATGAGCAGAAATTTATACTGATATGAAAGTGTTATTCTGGAAACACTCTTTTAAAGGAAAATAAAAGCAGCAAAGGAAACACAACAAGGAGAGTTTTAAGTTCTAAATAAAACTTGTAGACAATCATTGCTATTATTACAATTCTTGTTGTTATTATTGTCATTCTTACTATGGTTTCTTCTCCAGCAGGTTAAAAGTATACATCTTTGTCCAGAGCTGCTTTAAATTAGACAAATACTGATGTGGGTTTTTTCCCTCATTATGGCAGGCATGTTCCTTTCCTTAATATCCACACAGTCTTGTAGTAACTGTTGTTGATGTGGAATGGAAAATGTGATTTATGGGGTCATTATGTAGCTGACACGTTCTTGAAATGTTCATTAACAATTCTGAGGTTCACAGTGTGGAAACCTTACATCCATTCTTACTGGGTAACATGGTGACATTGTCTTTTCCTGCGACTCACTTATTTTCCGTGTGCAAATTCCTCGCCATTTTTATTACAGCACCTCAGAAAGATTGTAGGCAGACTGTAGTTTAAAGACTCAGAGTCTCAAATGCTACATCATAGATCTGTCTAAGCTACCATCTAGTCTGATCGGAGGCATAGGTAAGAGTAGTCAATAATTTAACATTTCTTCGACCATTCTGAAAAAATAACCAAATTAAAACATTCAATAAAGCAAAATTTGAAAGCAAAAACATTCTTACTCTTTTAGGCTATGAACATTTTTCATGGTAAAATTATGTATTGAAATGGTTGTAACTGCTGTTTATCTGCAGAATACCTAACATACATAAAGGTTAATCCAGGATGACCTAATAATCCCCTGTTCTTCTTTGCTTAAGAACAAAGTAATTAATCAGGATTGGAGGTTCATCAATGACACTCTTTAAAAGAAAATGAAATTTGTGTCACCATATTTTTCTGGCGACACAAAGGATCCACCTTTTTTCCCCTGTCACAGGTGTGATTCAGTTCCTACATCCTGGTCCACAGAATTTCTATTTCTGTGACCTACTCAGGTAGTTTGGACGTTGTGTCAAAACCCATGGAATGAACCACTACCCAGGAAACATCAGAGTTGTGCATAAAATGATGTATTAGCAAAGCTGTTGAAAGTTCCCACAGGAAACTGTGGAAAAAAAAAAAGAAAAAAGTGGTGATTTGCAGTTTTGGTAGCGAAGTAGTGGCTAGGAGAATTCAATATTAACTTTGGCTCCATCAGACATGTTGCGTGTAGAATTTGTGAAAGGCAAACTGCTGTTCATGAATGCTATGTTTGCTTCTTTCTAGAAAAGCACTTTCAGATGTACACCTTTAAAAATTGTTATTTATTAAGTGTTGAACAGTTATAGCTGTAAATGAAATTGGTGATTATGCTTAGCATTTCTATGACTGGGGGAATGATAAAGAGAAACAGAAGATTATATACTGGAGACACCCATGGTTGTTTCACCCATTGTTGAAAAAGCAGTTCTATGATAAGTGGCATATACATAAATGAATAAAGCAAATGATCCAAATAAATCCATGTACTCAATGTTATAAGTTCACACATGCCGATATTGACATCAAAATCTTCACCTGGAAATTTATACCTGTAGAATAGAAAAGATGATGTCTGGTAGATTCATACAGCACTGAAAAGATGTGTGCTCTGTAACCAGTGGGCATATTAAATATTTTAATATTCATCTTGAATAATGGGTGTCCTACAGAAATGGTTTCAGAGAACAAACAATTAAAAGCTTGTGACCAGCTGTTTGAGTCTTGTAAAGAGTTATGGCTCTTCAGCACCTCTGATGAAGTTACACCAATTTCTAGGTCCTTAGAATGTGGAACTGAAATTGCGCATGTGGAAGAGGACAGCCTTCATTTTGGCACTTCCAAACTTGTCTGTGTTTTGACTTTGCAATCTTGGCAATGCAGTTTTCTTCTGGAATTGTGAGTGTAATGTTGAAGGCGAGTGTGAATTATGACTAGAGTACTGTCTCACACTATAAAGATTCCTGCTCTGATTGGTTTTCTGACTGGTATTTTTCTCGTAACAGCAATTGTAATAGAAATGGCTTTCATTTCAGTGCAGAACTGGTTTGCTTGATGACTTTAGTCTGTTGTCCATTATAATCATTAGTCAAATAAAATAGTATTTATATAGATTATGTGACAATAAGACAAAAAAATAAAAAGTTTCCATATTTTAAGTACTCTTCGTAAACAGACAGCTTGCCAGCTAACTTCATGATTTAGTAGTAATTTATAGGGAGTTTCTAAATTGTTTGCAGATGTCAAGATCAATCTCGTAACATAAAAGATTTACCACCTCTGCCTACATTTATTTTCCCTGAAAGATCATAATTTTATGTGAATAGCACAGAAGGAATACAGCTTATTCTACTAATGTTCAGATCCTGTCTCTGTTCTCAAAGCAGCTTATTATTTGTTAGAGCAAAATGGATTTGGCTGTACTTTATAGGTAGGGCTTTGAGTAGGAGGTTAATGATAGTGGTTCTTGATAAAAATTCGATGAATAGTCTGTGGTGAAAGCAACATCAGAATGTAGACAATGTGGAGCAGTAGTGATTCCTTCCGTTTTCTGTCAGGGGAGATCACCACCACATATCATTATGTTGAATGGCACTGTTTAATCAGAAATAGATATCAGAATTTGTGATGAAGAAAAATATTTTTATGCCACCATTCTTGAAAGAGACCTTCTGTTCCACCCCTTGTTCTCTTTCATGGAGAAAATAAAACATTTGTGTGAAAATAATAGATTATGCAGACTATTCATTATGAACATCACACTTTCGGGGCTTCACTGACAACTCCCATCTTGTGATTATGTTGTGTGGAGGTAAAAACGTCTCCTGAATTAATGACAAATCTGTCAGTCCCTTTATCCGCTGCCCTGTTTGAAATGATTAAACTCATCGAGTGTTTGCCTAATCTATTTTCCCTTTTCATATACCGTGTTCACTGCCTGGGGCAAACCCATCTAATAATTTTCAATTGAATAAAACCATAACTCATGACCCAATAAATTATTAAAAAACCCTGTGTTGCATCAGATTCATCATTCATCTTACCACAGTGGCAGAAAGCCTACAGAATGCCTTAACAGTTCTTGCTGTGATAAATAGTTCTATTAAAATTTATGAATACAGTGGTATATATTAACACATATTTTGTTACTGAATTATCTGTTATGTTACTTTTTTTCAAGCACCAACATGTTGCATTAATAGTTTCATTGGTCTGTAAAATTCACAGTCAGCTATCATCGTATGGTTTTTGTTGATTTTTTTTAACTTAACCCTGAGATCCCTTCAAAAATGTGGCAATATTGCTGTTCTGCGTTGCTTTTGATCATGTTTCCAGTCAAGTTCTTAAGAACTATTAACCTCTATGTCCATCTGAAGTGATTAATTATAAAATAAAATTAGAACATTCTCAACACATGATAGAAAGCATAAATAATGACTAAATAAGTAGCTGCCCTAGGACTGCCTAAAAACAGATTAGTAGATACCTGTTTCACTATACAAATGCTTTAGAAATAAGTGACTTCCAAATGTAAATTCTGTTCATTCAATTTTTTGAAGTTGGACAATTAATTAGCGGCTACTGCATAGACATAGCACACATTACCCCAATCATTCTTTCCTCAAGAGAAAAAAGTTTTTAGTAAAAAGTAAACACAAAAGGAATCTTTTTTTTTTGTAACTGAAATAAAGATAGAAGGCTTCTTCAACACAGAGATGCAGGAGGGAAAAGGATAGTGAGGGAAGTGGAACAAAAGGGAAAATCAATGATCAGCCTTATCATTTATGTATCATAAGTCCCAGCCTGAAGAAATGAACAGTGTGATTACCCAATGAAATGCATTTGTACTTTAGGATGCTAAAGCACACTGGTGAGAAGATAATTAATCCTTTGCTATTTCTTGCACTATTTTTAAGTCATCAGCCTAGAAGTGTGCAGTGCAAATGCAAATTTTTTCTTCCCCGTATTCTTGTGATTTCATGAGCTCCATCATTACAAGTGATATTGCCTGTGGTGCACAGTTTTCAGGGAAGATACTTTCATAGTAGAATAAGAAGAAATTTGCAGCTTGTAACTAATTTTGGACTCTGTGTTCTTTAGTTTGCAATAACAACCTTGTTCCTTACTGGAAAAAGGGACATACACACCTTCCTATTTTCCTTTGCAAGAAGAAGCAAGCCTACTTCGGAGGCAACTTTTCTTTCACAGGAAGAGATATGAGAGACATCATTAATCTCATAACCCTTCATTTGATCTGGGCTGAGGGCCAAAGTTAGTTTACAGCGTGACATTGCATTGTATAGCCCTTTAGCAGCAGAACCTGCACCAGTCCCTAAGGACGGACTCAATGCTCATCAGAAAAATGCTGGAAAAGCTATACAGAATACACAGAGTTATTCCCTTCCTATTTGCTCTTACATTTATTTCTTTCTGGAAAATATTTTCACAGCATGATGAAAAAGATTTAGCCCAAAGGTATTATTTAATCAGTACACATTTCATTCAGACAGATATTTTATGCAGATAATCTTATTTTATGAGCAATCTCTGCTACCTATACACCAGGATTTGACCGATCCAATAACTTCTTAGAGCCACAAACATTCTTTTTAAAAACTGTCTTACATCAACAGTAAAGACATGTGCTTTAGAAAAGTTTCTAAATCATGGCACTTAAATACTCATAAAACCATGTAATTTATTAATGTAAAACAATAAACAAAACTGATTTGGGCTAATGCACTTTGACCTTTCAAAATATTGATGTTGGACTGATCAGTTTTGATTTTAAAATAGCTAAAATTAGTAAAGGCATTACTGTTTTTTAAGGCTTAACATCGTGCTGCTAGAAAAGAAAAGGTCTTACATATTTTTATCAAGGAAAAGCTTAATGACAGAGCCAAACTTGATGATGGAAGGACCACAAATTAAATTCAGCTCTTTCAGTTGCCTATATTTGGATGCTCACACAAGTCCCCCAAAATAATTGCAGGTCCTAGTAAAAGCTACATTTCCTAGGGTCTGAGAGCCAGAGAGCAACCAGTGTGGGCTGAGAAACAATCTTTGCTGCTTCAGAACAAGGTGAGGGGAACAGAGTCACTTCTGCTCAGCTTGAACCCTCACTGTGTTTAATCTACCTCCTCTTTTTAATCTACATAGTTGTAAAGACCTCCCACTGGTGCACTGCACCCTCCCAGAGGAAACGCTGCTTGTTTGCCTGTGGTCAGGAAGATTCAACAGCTGCAGCAGCAGCACCAGGGGGGCATTCAAAATGCGCGGTTCATATATAATGGCACATTTAAGCCAGATGCCTTTTCTCAAGGGGTGTAGGCAGACAAAACACAAGAAATAATTGTATGTTCATGACTGGGTGTTCTCTGAACCCAATTACCTGATCAAAAAGCAACTTTTACCTGCCGTTGCACCTCAGCAAGAGTAATAACTTATAGTAACAGTATAGAGGAGCTCTGCTGCAAAGTCTGTGAGATTTATCATTCTGCCTTGCCCTTTTCACCTCCTCCCCCTGAGAATACTTACATTTTTCCTTATAAACCATCAGTTATTAAGTATTTCCCACTCTGTCTCCAGAAGGGTCCTTCCCCCTCTCTGCCAGAACAGTGCATAGGAGAATGATAAAGGTAATAACTTGATTGTTTTGTTTTGTTTTGTTTTAGAAAAAGCTTTAATATTGTTAAAAATACTCAGAAGTGGGTATGCTGGCACTCAGATGGCCTCTTCTATACAAAGAGGCCCTAGCTCTGCTGAACATGACATAGTACCTACCATTACCTCCAACTATAACATCACCAAAACCCCAAGAAAAGAACAGCCATGCTTGTCCCTCCAGGGTTGACTCTGCTAACAAGAGAGCTGTCAGTTTAGCCTGGATCTCAGCTAAGTGATCAGTGAAGAAACTGAAAAACTGTTCTCGGTGAAAACCTCTCCGCTCAGACACCAGATGCAAACAATACAGATTAACCAGCTTGCTATCTCTGCCACTGTGCCTGCAAAACATTGACGTCTTGAAGGGGTAGGAAGGTGGCAGAATGAGTCCATTGATAAACATGTTTCCTTTAATCATGCTTCACCTTTCTTTTGCCACTTACAGATGAATGCTGCCATTCTGTGTGTTGCCATTCGGCTTCCCTTCAAGCTTCATGGAAAAACGATCAGCCTTACTTAGAGGTTTGTTTCTGCAGCTTTTAGAAGCAGAGTAACTCTGGCTTGTGTGGGATTTCACACTGTGGAAATTGGAAAAGCTAAAAAGTCGGTAGCATCCTGTGCATCCTTAGAGTGCCAGCTTAAACAAAAATGTTGATTTTGTTGACAAGCAAAATCAGAAGACCACCATTGGACCACAATACCAACACCAGCACACACGCTGCTCCCTCAAACACAACATCTGCATGATTTAGGCTTTAAAAAAGGGAACAAGGTTGCCTTGCACCTACAATTTTGTAGTGTTACCGGGTAGGTATAGTCTGGGGACACATATCACCAACATGCAAATATTCGTGAAACTAATATATTCAGCCCATCTGACTTCAGAAATTTTACCTCAATTTTGTTCACCGAATATTTTATAGGAAAAAAATACATGCAGATTAAAAAAACACAACAGGCTTTATTTGAAGGATAACATGGTCTAAATGCGGCTTTAAATGGACAAACAGGTATAACTGCATTTTAGGCCAGATCCTAAGCTAGTATAAATTGGCAAAAATCTCTCAACTTCAGTATTCATTGATACTCTTGACAGTTTTACACTCTGGGACATGGTCTCAGCATGCAGAACAGTAACAGAATAAAATCTTCCTCTCTGAGCTGTTGTTTCATCAAAGCATTTTCTTGTTTGCAGCCAGTTTTAACTAGTTTACACAGAATAACTGAAAGTCTACAATGTCTCTCTTTTCAAGGTCCTGAAGTCTCTATAAATCCCTGCACCTCATGACTGAATGCTTCTGAAGGCTTAGTGCCAGCCTGGGGTGGTGGGGAGGAAAGGAACTTTGAAACAGGAAGATTTTAAGGTCTCTGGGTCCACACCTGACTATATTGTAATTATCAGTTAAGAAATCTATAAAATAAGTTTTACCAATGTACAAGAGAATATACAAGAAGGCCTGAATATATGGCATGTCTTTGCAATTAGGTGGTTTGTTGCTAATCTTACCAAAAAAAAAGCAACCTTCAAAAAACCAAAAGTACACCCTGTCAAATAAAATCCAAAAATACCCCAAGCCAAAACCAACCAAACAACCAAACCCAAAACAAACAACACTCCATCCCTAAGGATTAAATTTTGTTGGATCTCACCATGAAAAAGTCATGAAAAAACTCTTGGGAGCCACCAAGTACTCATGGAATCCCTTTGCTTATGCAAGATACTGACGTCTGCTTCTATATCTGTTGTTTCAGAGTTAGGGAAGATGACAGAGGCAAGTTCGAACTATGGAGGAGTGGAGAACTACTTCAGTTGTCTGTTAAACAATACCATGGGGAAAGTTTGACAAGCTGATGCAAGCAACAAGTTGGAACCGAGTGGGTGAGCCATAGCTGTCATCCTGAGACTTCCAATACCAGCCAAAAAGGAAAGTCTTAGATATAGCTTAGTATTTGTTTAAAATAATGCATTCATGGATATATTTTCATACTTTTTATTCAAAGTTTTTCTTTGTTCTTATCATTGACACCCATAATTAACTTATTCTGGACACACTTTGTCCTAAGATTGTTCCTGTAAAGTGAACATAACTTCTCTGATAACGTCTTGTTTTACAGATGGGAAAGACTGTCTACTTAGGCACTGATTTCTATCATGGTATCTGTATGTGAAATAAAACCCCCAAATAATCAAGAAAAAATTGTAGACCTTGTTTCTTTTCTGAAGTACAGTATGGTGTACCTTGTTTTGGCATACTACGTCACTGCTAATTATATCAAAATCATCTTAGCAATGTAATAATGGAAAGAATAGGCTTTTCTTTCTCATAATAGCCCTCTATCAAAGCAACTTTAATTTTATTTTGTGTACACAGAAGGAATTTAGCTGATTGTTGCACAGCAAGATGCAAGCTGACATTATGTACATTTGAGACTAATGCAATAATGGGACTAAAATTGGCATCCTCCTTAAACTGTGCGTTTGGAAACTGTACTGCTTAGAGGTATTGCATAACACCTCAAATGTCTTTAGGCTATAGCTTTTGATAAGGACTCATACTGTGTGATTTTGTCAAGGTGTGCAAGTCCATTGTACCTCTATGAAATTCGCAGTCTACGAAAAAAGCAATAAAGTGAATTGAAAGACATATTATCTTCTATCTGTAGTTATATTTTTGTTCATTGAGTTAAACTTGGGGAAAATTCTACAAATATACCCCTCGCCTTTCAGGGAGCTGCCCAGTAATCCTATAAAGCAATTACTCTGATATATTTACCAGAACACAATACTTTACTGAAGACTTGAAAAATCCATTCCAAGCTATCAACTGGTAGGACTTCAACTAGAGCATAGATAAAGAGGGAGGTACAGGCAAGCCTTGTAAAATTTCAGTGATTTAAGATCTTGGTCCCTTGGGAAAAGGGCACAACAGCTAAATTCTCTCTTCTGTCTGTCCCCCAAGACTACAAAACGTTGAAATCTGAATTACTAGTTGTAAATATCACACCCAGAAATTTTAGATGATAACAGATGAATGGATGGAAGCAAAAATAAACAGAATAAAATAGAGTAGCAATATATATATCGTGTTCAGGAAAGACACAAATGAAGGTATAAGTAATACGATCCTATGACACATTAAGCATTAATAAAACCCAAACACATAGCATGAACAAAACAGAAGACAGTTTAAAATCTCTTTAGGGAAGGATAATAAAGAAACATAGTTGTAGAAATATTTTGTGAACTTCTATTTGTAACAGAAAAATGAAATATTATGCGAAATACTAATAGCCCTGAGAGCCCTCCTTATTATTTAGACTTTAGCTTCTAAAGATGCATATTCCAGAAGAAATGCTGTTAATAAAAATAGTGCTGAATGTGATAGCAGACAAATTTAATCTCAAAATTTGCATAGATTCAAAGAAGAGGGTGTCACAAGGGAAGTGAAGTTGGAGAAGCTGTGATTTAGTGGAGCCATTAGAGAAAGGATGGGGAACCGATTAAAGAAGAAAGTCGGTGTTCCTGGGATGAGCTGGAAAAGGGAATAACAAAGAGGTAGAAAGATTACAAGCAGAGTTTCCCAGAAATCTGTGTTAAACTAGAGCTTATTTAATATTTTAGTCACTGAGACATGTATAAAATATGTGTGTGCCAATGAATTTAGTTGGTAATAAGTAGTTTGGTATAATCGCTAAAACAGATATTATTTAAAACATAAAAAAGATGGGGTGAAAGTTCAGCAATATAAAATTCAAGGTCATGTATTTGAAACCAGTAACCAAAACTCTACTATGAGTTTATATCTTAGAACAGGCTATAGTTTGGGTATATTACTTCACCACAGAATGAGTGCTTTTACATTGTATAGTTCAGTACTGGAACAAGATATGCAATCTCGCTCAAGAATGGGAAGGAGGATGTGATAACTTTTTTTATCTTTTCTCTTCAGGCAAGAAAACCGCATTTCTACTTTCTTTTAAATACAATGAAATATTCCTCATTTATCTCATTTCTTTGGGCCGCTGGAAAACAGATGATTTTAGGCACATGTCAGGAAATCAGTATGCAATTCCTTTCTCCCTAGCTGAATAGTCAAAACTACGTCCTACAAATACTTCCCTGTCATACTGATGGGATTTGTACAGTTTTGCCATTTTTGGTCTCCATTGATGACTTTTTATATATGTGTTATGTGATTTTTTTGTTTTGTTTTCCACTTCCTTTTAAGCAATAAAAATGATATGTAAGCCAACTAAAACGTTCATCAGGAATAACCACCTTCTCAGTGCTACCTGTCTCATTATTTCTTTTCTTAGCCTTCATTTTGGCCCAATGGTTTTATATTTTTTTTCAAGAACAGCAAATACAAACACCTCTTGTGTGCCATGTACTCCTGTAACATGTAATTACATACACACACACACACATGCACACAGAGGCAATTCCAACGTAATTTGTATATTAATGCACCCAGTGTAAATTATTTATGGTGCAATGTCATGTAGTAGGAAGCTGACTTGCCACATTTGCTGATTGAGGCCCAAAACCTTAGGGCTCTTGCCTTCATTGGGACACATCAAAACAATGCAATATGCAACAGTAATTAATGTTACAGGAACCATAAGAGTTTTTTATTCCTTATCCCCTCCTATTTCCAAAGATGTTGAAGGGGAAAAAAGCTAATGAGGAAAGGAGAGGTTGGTTATGTTCAGGCAGTATATGACTCTCACTATTCTTTATTTTTAACCTGAATAATTAAGACACTATTTTTTCCCTGTTTTTCTGATCCATGTTTGCGTCCCAACCTGGTTCCCATTGAAATATGAGGAATATAAATATGAAAACAGGCATGCTACCATTAGAGTTTACAGGCAGTAAAGATGATGGGGCCAAATTTTTCTCGTTGGTATCCAGTTACAGCACAAGAGACAATGGACACAAATACAGGAAATTCTGTTTAAACAGAAGAAAAAAAACCCAACAAACTAGCATTTTGCACTGTGAGAGTGGTTAAACACTGGAGCAGGTTACCTAGAGAGGTTGTGGAGTCTCCAACATGAGAGACAGTCAAAACCCAACTAGACATGGCCCTGAGCAGCTTGCTATAGCTGACTCTGTTCTGACCAAGGTTAGACTCGATTATCTCTGGATATACTTTCCAGCCTTGGCACTTCTATGATCCTGTGATGCTATGTCCAAAATTATTTTGCTTGGACAGGTGAAAATTTTCAAGCTCTGCTTTGTATTTTATGCTTCTCTAATTATTTTTTTCCTTCCCGTTACTTCTGCTAATGAAGCATAATAATTGGCATGAGATTCTGAAAACAAATATAAATCATGTGGCATGTGGTATTATAATTGTATTTAAAGGGATAACTGACACAATGTAAATAATCTCTATCTTGTTAGCTAGTTCCTAACAACATTTATCCAGGATCTTGAGAAACTGTAAGTTATAATTTGTTGCTTAGAAATAAAAAAACCCTAAAATTTGCCATGTCATAAATAAGTTTGTGAGTATTTTTAACAAATATTTTCCTTGAATTAAATTCTTTTATAGCTGGGAAAAAGAAAAAAAAATGAAAACGGTAATACTTAATAATACTCATTCTAGTTTAATAAATGTTAAAATCGAAAATTGGATAAAATAAGTTTTTCAGTTGCTTTCCGAGATTCCACATAGAGCAGTATTTTGACTGCATTTCATTTACAAGCACAGACAGTCCTGAAGTGTCTCATTTTGCATGTCAACTCAGCTGATTTTCCACCCACACTTCATTACTTCTGCCATATAATGTCACTTTTATGATTTTGCTTGAAGTAATAGCTATGGTTGGATAACAAGATAAAATGGTGGTTTCCACCTCTGCTAATTATATTTTTTGCTTTGTAAAGAGACAGGAATATTTTACTTTAATATTTAGCTCAATAACTTATATAGAGCAAGTTCTAAAATTGCATGTAAGATTCTAGATGTAAAAAGTAAATACACAATATTTATTTTTATAGTTAACATTTTTTAAACCAAGGGAGATGTTCACTTTCAGACTACATTAGTCCCATTTATCTCCATGATGTCCTTAATGTTATAAGATGTTACAGCAACATTACTGGCTCCTGCAGGCCTGTATCAGCCTCTAGCTACTCAGGCGCATTATTAGATTGTCAACATAATTCAGACATCTCATATAGGAAGAGCCAACCCACTGGCTCCAGTTCTTTGTAAATGCATTTGCCTGATTTAATAGCTTTAAATTTATTGAGTGTTCATTTTTGGTTTTGGTTTTTTTTCTTTTTGGGTACACATACACTACTTGGAAAGTCTTGAGACTGCTAAAAGTATTAAGAAAGGTAGCACTTTGCACAAATTCTTGCTATCGCCGTATACTGTGCTCCTCTGGTAATTCACTGCACAACATCTGTATGAATAAGAAAAGTTGTAGAATATTTTTGAAATAAAAATAATTAAGGAATTTTGATTTTTTGAGTAAAGTTACCAACTTTTCATAAGAGTTAACACCATGTAATTTTTTTTTATGTGCTCATTAATTTTTGTTTAAGAAAGAGAAGATATTTGAAAGAAAGAAAATTCAGGAAAAATGTGGCTGTGTATGAGTAGCCAGAGAAAGGATGGATTCTTTTCAAAGTGTCTTCTCTGATATAACATACTGTTCAAGTAAGTCACTTCGACTTGTACTCTGCAAAAATAGTACAAGCATTCAGCTATTCTGTTAGGTTTTTATTTACACACCACAGAATAAAAAGAATTAATCACCAAAGCCCAAAGACATAAAGAAGATTATCAGAAGAACCCCCTATATAAATGCATGAAGCCAAACCAGGCCATCTCTGACGCAAAACAATGTAGTTTTTCATTAGAATTAAGGGATTTATCTTCTCAAACCTTCTCACTAAACCAAATCAAATAATGCTAAACACAGAAAGCATAGTAAGTCAGCAAACTGCAGTTCATTGTGGGAAACTGAACTCATTTTCAAACATATTATTCTTGTGACTTGCTGCGCACTCATGCACATACACCACTGCATATATCACACATAAGGCATATGAAATGCTATTGTTATATTTTCTCAAATAATAAAAAATGTATTAGCTTTTTGTGGTCATTGTAACAGATTTTGGAAAGAGGTTATGGAAAGCAAGTTTTTTAGGGACGGATGAATATTTGTGTATTTTGCCTAATATATGTGAACCTACCATATAAAAGGCAGAACTGTACACAAATTAGCTACATGTTATATATTAGGCAGAACTATATACAAATTAATCATATAAGTAAAGTACTTATTCACCTTCCAGACCTCATCCAATTCCGACTACTATAATGAAGAACAAATCGATCATGGAACAGAACTGAGTAGATACTCTAAATCCATCTAGATTCAGCATCTGGAACTGAAGTCAGTGAGTTAATAAATGAGCTAGTTTCAGGAGCAGATGAATGTGCCCAGAATCTTAAAAACATTGAGTGAGTGCTAAGAGTACTGGATAAGACAAAGCAAAACCCAGTTCCAAAACCTGAAATATTTTTTGTGCATTAGTAAAATTCTCTACATTTTCTTAATTTTCCCATGTAGTCTAAATGGGAAGTGGATCAAACAAAGGAGCCTAAAAAATTATTATATAATAATGAAAATACTTTGGCTAGGTTTCTGCCCCTTGTGTACTCTGGCCACATACAACATTCTAAGCAGCTTTTTGTTTGTTGTGGTTTTTTAGAGTGGAAGTAGGAGTATGATAATAATTCAAAATCTCTGTAACTTCAAAATGTCTTTACTACTGATTCTACCCTCTCAGCCTTTTCTAAGGGCACACCTACTATCATATGCTCTTTCTCTACATCTATGCAATGCTGACACTAAGCCTATTAGCATTTGTGTTAGGAATGTATGAGTTTGCAACAACTCTGATTTACTGAAGCCATTAAGCACACTATTATTCCTTAAAATTCAGAAACCTTTCACTTAAATGGAGAAGAAGGTATGAAGGAAGGCAGGAAGAAGGGACAGAGAGAAGGAAGGAGGGGGAAAGGAAATAGATCACACACAGAGGCATGTTTTCAGTTTTGTAACCTCATGTCCAAATCGTTGTGCTGATATGTAATGAGCTGTCAGCTAGCTGTTAATTTGCCTACTATTTTACTGGTGACATTTACTACTAAAGGAGAGAACTGGACAAATTTTACTAACAGCATAGTTTTTCCTAAAGTTGAATGAAAAATTTGCAGAGGGTAACACATTTATGAAGTTCCATTTTTTTCATGTTCAAATACCTGCAGGTGGGTGTAGAACTCCCTGTGCATCCATTTTTACTTGTAATCTGTGACTTTGTTCAGGTTTTATTTTGTTTTGCCTTTCTTACGGTGATTTTCTTGTCAAAGCCAGTAACAAGATAACAATTTGTTAGTGTTGTTCATCTCAGGAGCCAAACATACCATTTGATCCAAGCTGATTCAGATAGTTTATGCTGTAGCATTTACAAAGCAGGAACTATTGCTTTTACTTTATTTGAAACTGTGAAAAATTTCAGCATTTTTCTTAGTTTAAGTATTTTTTTCTTTTACCCACACAAAATTTTTTCAGAGTCATCAGTATATTATCATCCTACCTATGGCACAAAGGAGAAACTAGATTTTCTGTCTCTAGCTTTGGCATTTAATTTGAACAATTAAATCCATTGCTGAAGTGATTTAGTAAATCTAGTGATCTAGACTTATTTGTAGCCATCTAAAACCAATGTGAATTTATTATAAAAGAATATCAGTAAAAAGTTCTGGGAAGAAGAAATGTTATAATTCCTAAACAAGGAGAAAAACCAATGTCATTTGCAATAAGCATCTTTTCAGGCCAATGGCAAAATAACAGCTTGAACATCTCCATTCAGTAGCAGGTGTTTCAGCACGAAGTAACATTTATTTGGGAACACATGAGCCCAGGGAATGAAGGTGCTAGGAATAAGACACACAAAAAACTTATTAGAAAATAAGTTTATTAATACTGCAGATGAAGACAACAAAAATGCACAGATGTTAATTTGCACTTGCTTTTTTACACTATATAAAATGTTACAGACTTAAAGGTAAGCCCTAACATAATGTCATTCCTTAGTGGATGAACTCAACAAAATTGAACCTGAGATATGGAGATATAAACATAACTTTGTTTTCCAAAGAAAATTTAAAAACAAACATATACCATTGAGTGGGAAAAGAACTGGCTATAAAGCTTTGTAAACTGCAGCTAATGCAAAGGGCAATTCATCTTGTCCTAGCCATTCTACTGACAGACTTCTCCACAGCCGCAGAAGAAAATGCCTGTCAGGACTCTATCCCTGGCTGCTTAGCAGATCTGAAGTGATGCAGTTTTACCAGAGGGGACATGTCCATCAAACAGGAAGGGGAAGCTCCCTTTCACTGTGAAACTGCATTATATTGTGCCAAAAACCTCAAGCAGTAATTATTTTCATATCACCACTGCAATTGAGGTGAGTGTTTCATCTTCCAGTCAGAACTTTTTCCCTTACAGATAGTGATGGGGAAGTACTGAAAGATTAGTAAATAAATCAGAAACAGGTGGAAACAATCTATTCTTTGCATAGTGTCATATTTAACAGATTTGAAGATGGAAATCAGGCTAGAGAGTTATCAGCTGAAAACAATATGGAAAAGCTCTCAAATCAGTGACAGAAGTATGCGTGATGAAAGGTTTTCTCTAGATAATGCAAAAGGACGTCCACCTGGCATTCTGTAGGATGTTGCCAATTGCACTAACTTTTAAAATACCATTTATAAACAAAAGTTTGACATTCACAGTTTTTCAATGTTAATTAAGCTTTTTCCAAGAAAGGTGAGAGAAAGTCCAAATGAACGCAGAGGACATGATAGCTTTCTTATGATGCTCAAAACTCTTTCTGAGATAGACTGCATTTCTTTTTAGCAGGGAGGGTGACGGGTCATTGCGGCAAACTATGAGAGAAAATGGAGGATTTTCTATGCCTTCAAGTCATTTTGGTTCCTTTCTGAAAGAAGTGCTTTATCCAAACCTGTCAGACAATTCAGTGATAAACTAAATTGGTCACATAATACAGCTTATGCTATGCAAGACAGAAATTAAACTACCTATTGGTCTCTCCCAGCCTGAGTATTTGAGGGTCTGTTAATGAATGACACAGAAAAATGTAAAAGTTGAGAAGAGTAATTTATCAACTACAAGCAAATAAACAGGCATAGAGATCACTGCCCTTCTGGTGGTTTTAAAAGTGGATTGACAGTTGTGCTTGATTTTCCTTGGTAGAAATTCTTCCTGTGCTGCCCAGTCTGATATTGTGCACTGTTGCTGTTGTGCATGTGGTCTTTGAAGTTAGAACAGAAATACAAAAACATATCAACATCAGACAGTCAGGGCCCAGCCTTCCATACCTTCAGACAAAAGTTTGTGCAGCCTTGATTTCAAAAGGAATGGCATTTTAAGATAGGAAATAATTAATATCATATGGATGAAGTTACAAGTAAGGCTCATAAAACTGGCTGTTGAGTTCCTCTTCTCCGTTAAACTCCTGTATGGTTTTACATGGACAACTATTAATGACTCAGTGCATTCTAAAATTATCAGCATTTTAGTTAATATACTCATTCCATAATTTTTATTTCATCAGGTATTTTTTTCTATACTTGAATATCACACTTTTGTAGAGTGTTTTTAAGAAATGTTATTTCTCTGTTTCTTTCACGGTATTCCTTCATACCTACCACAAGTTTTAGGTAAATGATAGTTGTTAATAATTTTTTATATAGGAAAGTTACATTTCAAAATAATTAATTATAGTTTTTGTTATCAATAGCTAACAGAAATATGAATACCTGTTACCTAGGGGTGAGACTAGATTTAATTAAAGAATATAATTAACATCAATAACAGAGTCCTAGCAAGGAAGAGGGGTTAGATAGAACCCTGAACCTCAGACTCTTCAGATGGTGAAAAAAATCCTTGGTTCTGCTGTAAATTTCCCATTTTAAGACTCTTCTGTAAATTGGAGGCGGGTTATACATCAAATCATAAAATGTTTTCATTACATTTGAGTGCATTTTATTTATATTTCTAGGAAATGGAGTTAGGAATGCCTGTAAATGATACTGAAATAGTGAAAAAAATTCAGCTAACAGAGCTAACATAAGATCCAAGCCTTTTTTTGTGCTGGCAAAATCTATTCAGCTGCTACAGATTATGGAGTTGCAAGTAAAAGTGATGCTGTACTAGCAGCCCAACATTCTGCTATAATGTCTGTTTTACCAACTTCTAGATGTATTTAATTTATATTTATTTATTTTTTATGTCTTTATTTAAATTCATAAAATATATTTTAATGTCTTTTTACTGTTACCATCTGCTTCAACATTGATCAGAAGAATAAAGTTTAAAGGAAGTTGCAACAATAACCTATCTGCTCACTCCATGTCTTCTTTACAGGGACTTCAGTAGATGTAGCTACAGTAGTTGTAACTATAATTTATCTATCTATTTAGACTTTTATAAAATTTGTTGAAGATTAATAGTTTTTAATGTATGTTCTGGAAAGAACCCTATATTCCATAGAAATTAACTGTTCTATAATTGATATCTAAGCCAAATAAGATCAGTAAAAAAAAAAGTATCAGACCCATTGCACTAGAATTTACACATCCTCCATTCTGGTGTTCAAAATCAGCTCCACAAGCTGCTAACCGTTAAGAAAAATCGGTTTTTGTAGGCAGTCAGTCCTTTTAATTGAGTTTGTATGGAGACTCCACAGCCTATCTGTGCCCTTGTTCTGGTGTTTGGTGATCTTCACAGATAAAAAATAAAAAAACAAACTAATACCTAACTTCCCCTTATGCAATATGTGGCTAGTCCTTTTACTATGTATCTTTGAGTCTGTCTCTGTCTTCTCTACAGCTGTCCATTAGACAGTGGTAGACAGGAATAAAATTCTGCCTTATCTTCAAGTAGAAAAAACAAATCACTCAGCTTCTCCTTGTGCTTTTTGTGCTCCTATCCCTGCCCACGTCAGTGGCTCTTCACTGGATTACAGTATGTCAGTGTCTTTCCTTTACCATGGAGCTCAAAACTGGACACAGTACTCTAGATGGAGTCTCTGAAAAGTGAATAGAGGGGAAGAGTCACTGGCTACCCTTGCTAACAGCCCAGTGTGCAGGTGGTCACCTTTGCTATAAGGGTGCACAGCCAGCTTGCATTCAGCTTGTTGAAGAAAGCTGTCAGGTCCTTTCATGCAAATCTACTTTCCAGCTAATCAGTGTCCAGCCTCTACTGTCACCTGGTTTTATTCCATTCCAGACGCAGAATATTGCATTTTCTTTTGCTGAACTCAAGGAAGTCAGCTCGTTTCTCTGTCTTACTGAGGTCCTTCTGAATAGCAGTCCTGACCTCCAGCGTATTGACCATTCCCCTTAATTTTTGGAGAGTGCATTCTGTCCAGTCATCTCTATTATTAATAAACTGGCAGTGCTGGCTCTGGTAGCAACCACTGAAGACTGCCCCTAGTAAATGGCTTCGTAGTCAATTATTCACATGCACCATTCTTCCTCTTTTCACCAACTAATTATCATGAAAAGCTATCAGGTTGTTCAGACACAAGTTGTCCTTCTTAAATCATGCTGGTTGTCAACAGTCATTCATGTACTGGATTGTGGCTTGTGCTGTACCTTGTCATTTATATACCTGATTGTGGCTCCCCAGAGGATTTATTTCCAGGGATGGAGTTGAATCTGAGCAGATTATAGTTCCCTGGATCCTCTTTTTTGCCTTTCTTGAAGCCAGGCATGAGATTTGCAAGCAGTCATCAGGAACCTCCTCTGATTGCCATGAACTTTCAAAGTTAGTTGAGAGTGGCTCAGCTTCAACACCCTGAGATATATCCCATCTGGTCCCATGCACTTCTTTATGTGAAATTTTCTCAAATGATTGCTGACTTCATCTTTTTCTATTCTGATTAAATGCTTCAGTTTCACAGATTCTACCACTAGTCCCAGGGACCTGAGGCCAGAACTTACCAGTAAAAATGGAGGAAAAACCTCACACTGAATGTACTAGCCTTTTTGTGTATTTTGTCACCAATGAGCAGTGGGACTCCATTCTCTTTATCATTCCCTTTTCTTACAATGTGCTCTTTGTCCTTCACATCCTGTGTGAGTTGCAACTTTGAGATTTGTCTTTCCTTACTCCATCCCTACATGCTCAGGCAATGTCTCTGTATTCCTCCGTGGTAGCTAATCCCTCCTTCTACCTTCTGCATACTTCCATTTTTCATTTGAGCTCAGTCAGGAGCTCCGTGTTCACCAGTGCTGGCCTTCTGCCATGACTGTAGGTCCCTAACTCCCTCTAAGTTGAAAAAGACTCTTCTTGTGCTTTAGGAAGTAATTTTGAATATTAAGTAGTTCTCCTGGGCCTCTTTGCCCTTCAGAGCAGTCTCCTACAGCATCCTGCCAAGCAGATCCTTAACAAGTCAATATCTGCTCTCCTCAAGTCCAGGGCTGTAATTCTACTATTAGTATTGCTCACTTCTCTCAGGGTTTTAAACTTAACAGACTCGAGGTTTTTGCTGCCAAGGCTGAACTCAGCCTTTACAGCTCCGACTGATTCTTCCTAATTTATAAGTAACCAATATGGAATAGTTGGTTTGTTGGTCTCCTGTGTCATTAACACACTTCAGAAATCTGAATCACGCCACCATGTTGCTGTTCAAAAAATCAGCTGTGTCATTAGAGAGTTGGGATTGTTTAGCCTGGAGAAGAGAAGGTTGAGGGGAGACCTTATCACTCTCTACAACTACCTGAAAGGAGGTTATAGCAAGGTGGGGGTCAATCTCTTCTCCCAAGTAACAAGCGACAGGACAAGAGGAAATGGCTTCAAGTTGTGCCAGGGGAGGTTTAGGTTGGATATTAGGAAAAACTTCTTTACCGAAAGGGTTATCAAGCATTGGAACAGGCTGCCCAGGGAAGTGGTAGAATCACCATCCCTGGAGGTATTTGAAAGACAGGTAGACATGGTGCTGAGGGACATGGTTTAGGGGTGGTTTTGGCATAGGTTCATGGTTGGACTCGATGATCTTTAAGGTCTGTTCCAACCCAAGTGATTCTATGATTCTATGATTCAAGTCTCCCATCAGTACCAGTGCCTGTAATCATGAGACTTCCTCCAGTTGTAACAAAGTTTGTTTACTTTCTCCTCTTCATGAGTTGGTCCGTAACACCTAGCATGACGTAAACTATTTTCCTCTGCCTTTTGATCCTTAACCACAGCTCTTTAGCTTGCTCTTCACTTGTCTGTACACATTTAAGCCACTCCTTTGCCTAGAGTGTAACCCCTCCAACTCCATCTCCCCTATCACCACTAAAGGTTCTGAATCCAGCCATGCAAATCTCCATTCATGCTCTTCAACAATCATTTTTTAATCTCAAAAAGATCATAGCTCTGCAACTATACAGAGGATTCTACTTTTTCCTTGTTTCCCAGGCTGTATGTGTTTGCATACAAACGCTTGTGATGGTTGTTTGTCATGAAGCTTTCACAGCAGGATTAGGAGAAGTTTCTACATTATGATGAGCTCTGGGGTGTACTCTCTTACTTTTGCCTCCATGTCTCTTTGGGCTACCATTACCATCCTGAGATGACCCTAGTTTAAAACCCTCCTCACTAGGTCAGCAAGCCTGTTGGCCAAAAAAAGAAAGTTTTGCTCTACTTTTCCTCTTCCCCGTGCCTTTTTCTTCCCAGAAGTCCTTGTTTTTCAGAAATGAACCCATGTTCTTAAAAGATGAAATCTTGCTTCAGCACTAGCTATACAGCCAGGGTTTTCCCGCAGGACCCTATTACTTAAGCTTTTCCCTTTTACCAGCAAGATCAAGAACACCACCTGCATTCTCATGCTCTTCATCCTCACCCCAAGGGCCTTGGTATCATTCATGATACACTAAAGGTAGGATCATTTGTCTCCACATGGATGAGCAACAAGGAATAATAGCTTGCAGACTGGATGAGTCTCAGCAGTTTCTCTGCAACATTCCAGACCTGAGCCGCTAGCAACCAAAAAATAATCCAAGACAACAAATCATTTGTGTTTCCATCCCCTGCAGAGGCTAATCTCCAGCCACCAGCAGCCACCACTTACATTTGAATTGATTACACAAAAATACTATTACTATATATAGATATAGGTATGCATTATTTTTAACTCTAGTGACATTCTTGGCAAAGATAACAGAAAATCAGGAGTCACGGCCCATTAATTAGAACTTAGAGCTTTCAGCTTTCAGACCATTCTCATTTTACTTAAATGTCCCTTACTGTACATTTCTAAGGAGACAAAACACTTAGGAAGTAGTATTGAGCTGTGGGAACTCCCACTTCTTGTTTAAGTTAATCGATTGCTGTTGGACAGCTGCTAGTGCTGCTAACTTCTCTTAGTGAGCTGAATTGATTGCTGCATCTCCTAATAGGTAGGCACAAGATAAGTTTCCACTTCTCAGAAAACACTACTATAATTTGACTCTTTTATTGGAAGTCTGCATTAGACTGCAGACAGTCTATGGAATGAAAGGACTCGGAGGAAGAATTATCCTCTCTTCCTGCCTTGAAACAATCCTTCAAGTCAGGGAAGTAGGTTGGAAGCAGCATGGGGACTTTTTTATGCTCAGGCATATGCTGCATCTGCTCAGTGAAGAAAATAACTTTTATGTACTCCTTTGGTTCTTTCAATAGGGACTTTAATATTGTTGAAGGCAGCATCTTGCAAGGTTGTCCAGTGAAGATGTCCCAGCTGGGAAAAATATTTCTTATTGTACTCTTGACCTATCCCTTCTCACATTTGTCCAGAAGATTTCTGTTACAGCTTCAGCCAGAGGGAAATTCTTTTCTAGTTCAGCAGTAGTTAAAGTTCTGGGCAAAGTTTTAACCCTGTCTATATCTGCTTCCATTCACATCCTTGAACATCCATGCATAGTTCTTGACTTCCACTAATTCCTGAACTCATCTAAAGAAATTAAGTTAAATGAATATTGTGTCTAGGACCAAGGGGATCCCTTCTCTCTCCCCCCCTCTACCCTCCAGATCTCTGTTTCTCACCCTCTCTCACAAGTTGTAGTAACATTAATCATTCATATAGCAAAAAGAGACTTCAGAGACGTGCATAACATGAGCAAGAAATCTAGTGTTTGTATTTTTTCTGTCATTTAAATTCTCTAATCTTTAAAATTTTTGGAATACAGAAAGTAGGGTCACTTCAGCCTTTTATCTCCTACTCAAAAAAAATTATGAAAGTAAGCAGGTGTGGGAAAATTATTGGTGAGGTCGTAAGTCTTCAAAGAAGAACTACTAAGCTAAAACAACATTAAACAACATTTTAAAAAATAATCTAGTATAGGCAATTCTGGAAGGTAGGTTGATTAATCTAGACAGAGGAAAGTTTCTGAGGAAAAAAGTTGAGATGGTTTTACGATTTTTTTCACTACTCTTGAAAATCTTACTTTTAGTAGCGGGTTGGACACATATATATGTGGAAGGTTTGCTACTCAGAGATGTGGAAATTGAAGTACTTGGCCAAACTAGCCTTATGTAAAAAGTCTACCTAAACAATGCTGAGCAGAAAATAAAAGACCAGATATGTAACTTGTACAAATCAAAATGCCTCTGCTTTGTCCATGGAATTTTGTTACTACATCTAAGGTAAGGATCTGAAATAGTAATTGTTTTAAATAAATAAATAAACAATTAAACAAACAAAAAATCCCTTCTATTTTACCTAGGAATTAAAATACCTAAATGCAAGCATTGTCTTAAGACTAAAATGAAGCAGTGTGGCAAACCCTGCAGTAATCAGATTGCATTTCACTTCTTACTAAGACCAAGGAGCACTGGGCATCTTCTATCTAGATTTTCCTATCAATGAAGCTTGTTCATCTTTCCTCGGAGGTGCTTTAGAAAACAATGCCAACGCATGTCCATAAAAATGAACTTCTTGTTTATTGTTTTATGAACAATTTTATTGCTTATCTTTGGCATTCTGGTAATGACAATCCTAAATAACTTGTTCTAGAAAGTGAAGATTACAAATTTGCAATTACTTTTCATAAATAAATAAAAAATAAATAAATAAAAGAGATGGGTTTTCTGATCAGATGAAGGGATGGCAAATGAAATCCTAGCATCTTGTAAATGCTGTAGTTATTTACCTATACACCTACATATTCTTTGTAACAGTTCTTAAAAAGGGAAAACAGGAATAGAACAGCATCCTTAGTATTTGTGCCAAACAGACAAGAAGAGTGAGAATCAAGGAAGCAATCCTCCAAATACAGATTTAAAGCATTAGCAAATTTATGTTAGGAAGTCCCAGGATTATTTCTCTGTGTCAAACCTTCTGTGTTAGTGCTTTATTCATTGCTAGTTTGAACTAGAAAAAGACAGCGAAACATAAAGTAAAATTATAGTTTTGCATATCTATAACAAAACGTGACAAAACTAAACGCACATGCAGAGCTTATCCTTGATATTATATTTACAGATTCTAGGCTATTGGTATCAGTGGGAGTTTTGCTGCAGATTGAGAGATGTGTATAGCCCATTGTATTAGATTGATAAGTGGAGCAGCCAAAATTCTATTTAACCACAAGAGGTTTTGCTTGTTATCTGAGATGAAACAGCAACACAGAAGCTAAAAAAGGTAGACAGGCATTAAGTCTACAAAATAAATAAATTTTAAAAATAATATGTTTATCACTTTTCTATCATTTTAAAAATAAATAAAAACTAGTTTCCTCTAGGAAGTTGGTTTTGGGTTTGGGTTTTTGTTGTTGTTGTCTCCCCTCCTCCCCCTGCCCCAATCCCTACTTTAATATGTATTTAAAAAAAAAAAAAAGGTACAGCAGACTGTTGAGAGGAATGAGGAAAGAATATCTTCCTTGTGTAGCTATAGGAGTAGCTATAAGGTAACATGCGCTGCTGCCACCCAAATCCCAGGAGCCAATCCAGCCCAAATTACGATAGTTCTCTACTTCTGGTAGCCGGCCTAGAGGAAGGTATAATTTAGTTCTTCCTGTGACTAGAGTAAATTCCTTATTATTATTTTGTAATAAGCAACGACGTATACATGCTAAAAATTGCATCCACATGCTACAGTATTATAACCAGAGAAATTTTTCTTGGTTAAGAGCTGAGAAATGAATCCAGATTACACACTGCATTATTTTAATTAAGAAAAAGATGTAGTCAGCAAGGTATCTACAATCTATAGCCATCAATTATTAAGGAACAGTTCATAGTTGTCCAGTCTCTGGGTTGACTTGAGAAACAAATTAATTGTTTGCTTGCAGAAAGCTCTCAGAAGACAGAAACAAGCTGCCTTTTCCACTTTGAAGCTTAACCACCCTCTGTACTGTTACACAGCCAGACTTTGTTTTCCCCATTCTCAGCTGAGTTTTACAAGGGAGAAGGATTAGAGGACCTGTCAGTAAGTGCCCCCTGACCTTTCAGTTTCCCTGGAATCTGAATTCCAGAGGACCAAGACAAGATATGAAAATACTCCTATTATTCCTTTCTCTGCCTGCCTCAGGACAGCACTGTACTTATTTTTCAGATAGTTTGAAGTATTCTGAAAAATTGTTTCTCAAGAAAAAAGATAATTAAGACAGATAGCAGAAATCCACCAGATGTAGGCCCTGGGAAGTGCCCCTATAGTGAAAAGTCTGCTGGTAGAAAAGATTGAACAGCATACAAAATAAGCCAGCTGCTGAAAAATATGGATAGTTGCAGAGACAGGAAGAGGTCTTGACCAGGGTAGTGTAGGTTACAGTATTCGCTGCCAAGAGCTGGGCCTCACAACTAAAATGTCAAGTTATTGCAGACAGCCCTGCTATGGGAAGTTGTAGTAAACTCTTTTAGAAGACATATGGAAATGAAACAAATGTTAATAGATTCATCTATCTTGGGGGAAGTCATGCTTCTGGTTTGTTATATCATTCCGTCCACCTTTCTCACAGCCCTCCTCTTCTCATAGTTTCTGCCTCCAGGCCACCAAGTCTATAAACAGAAACAAGGTCATCAGTAAAACAGAATTTAGCTCTTGTAAGAGCCTGATAATTAGTGTTTACAATATTGAAATGGAACTGGATGAATTTATTGTTGGCAGTGTATTCTGAGTTGACTACAACAAATTCACTTGATCTGGCTTCTTGCTGAAAATCCATCATTCTGGGTGAGTAAATGCTAGTAATCCTGTATTGTTACTAGCTAAAAAGAATCAGTGAGTCATAGTTAAAATATATATTTAAAAAAAATTAAAAAAATTACTTTCTTGCTGTCTTCTCTGACTGAGAGGAGCTGCTGTGGACTGACCATAACTCCCCATTTCCCATCCCCTTTGCATCACTTGGCATGAGGCAGGTGGGAAACACCTGTGAATGATTGACAGCTGATTTCTCTCTCTCCTTATCTCAACCCAAGAGCTTTTTCATTTTATTTTCTACCTCTGTCCTATTGAACAGCTGGCCAAAGTCGTACATAATATTGTATTGTTAGGTATGCACTATAAACATTAATATATGCATCAATAGGCTTAATTAATACAGTTTCCACTCCTAACTGAAATGCAAAGATGCTTGAAAAATTATACAGTGAATTCTGGAGTCTTTGATGAGAATAGATTTATAACAGAGAGTGTGAAACGAAAAGACAAGAGCGAAAAACAGAAAGATAAATTGGAAAAAAACAGGATCACGCTCCAACTCAGCTCAGAGCACTATGATAAGAGACCACTTTTGGCATCTGGGGGTAGCATGTTTGCTGAAGCCTGGTAAAAAAAGGAAGCTGTTCTTAATTCTTTGATTCCTCCTTTAGCAGGCATGTATATCAGTCACCTGACTTTACTGTCACGAATTCTAGCTTCTAATGAGAACAATCTGCAAAACCTGCTATTTTGCCTAGCTACTTAGGCCAAAAGAGAGAAAATTCACACAGTGTTGTCAGCATAGTTAGTGTTTAATACTCTTACTTTTACACACAGATATGGTAAAGATTGTTTCTTAGAAAATATTTACAGAGTTCTTGATGTTATTCTTAAGTTTTTCTTTTCCCTCAGTAACTGAATCGGAATGACGCCAGGGCTTTCACTCCCTGAGCTTGGTTTTGTATTATTCCCCATGCTGGATTCCTTTTCAAGAAGAGAAATTTTGTTTAAATCATTCAGTTCCATAAGAGAGACATTGTTATCACTAGCACTTCCTTTGAATCAGGTAAGGGAAATTTATAATAAAGTTGTAATTCACTTTTCATATTATGTCACTTTATCACTTGCTCTCTTAAAATGTTCCAGTCTCAAGCTCAGAAATAAAAAATAATGTTGGAAGCCAGCTAAGGTCTTCTTCACAAAAGTCAGTAGGCACTCAGAGATATGAGTAAAGAAGATTCCAATTCTAACTGTAGCTACTCTGCAGGGGAAAAAAAGTTCTTTATTTCCATCTTTACTATAACCAGATGTGCAAAACAGGAGTTCTAGGCTAATGTTATATCAGCTTTAGAAACAATGGGTTTCACAAAAAGAAAATAATGTAAAGAATAAGAAGTTGGTGTTGTGTTGTGTGTTTTTTAATATACTTTTATTTGTTTGGAGATATTGTTAAATATCAGTGTTTTCTATTATCAGCACTGAAATAGCCATGTAATTTAAAATGCATAGTGTACTTTATATTAAAACAACACTGAACACTTTATTTTTACTAGGATATGTTTTCCCTCTATCAATTTCCTTAGAAACCTTAATTTTAACTGCAAAAGTTTTCAGCTGTTACTGTCATTGAACTGCAATTGAGATTCCCTTGTTAATGCCCCTCTTTTCCTACTCGTTTTCCCCCGTCTGTCAGTCACAGAGCTCTGTTCTGCTTTTCGGAGAAAGAAAATATATTTTATCCTCAGAGACTTTGCTCTTCCCAAGTGAATGATAACCAAAAGCAAATTCTTCCTCTTTTCCTTCTGAAAGCACTGTTTTGTGGCACCACTATGGAGATTATACTTTCATGATGAAAAAAATTATCTTCCAGACTTGAAAATGAATTAAGTAAGACCTAGGATTTTAGCACATAAGGTCAGCAATCTTTCAATAAAGTGTTTCTGAAGCACTAAAAACCTGTGTGTACTCTAAAAAGCTGAAGCCAAGACCTGAGAAAACAGACAAATATATCTGTCAAAACAACAACACAAAGATTGGTAGAAAACATTCAGAGCTAGCCTGATGAAATCCCCATCAAAGTGTATTAGTCAAAAGTCTATACTAGTCAGAAAGACACAGTACAAGAATCTTACACGTGCCTAGTATTAAGTGATTAACTGTCGTGGTTCGGCCTCAGCC